>JAJOOO010001841.1:0-49365 GCA_029582685.1 Solanum piurae
AAGATGGCCATGTGAGACTTAGACTTCCGCTGTGTGTTTTAAAGTTGTTTTAATGAAGTTTGAATGTGTGGATGTAAATAAGTTTTTTATTCCGCACTATTTTCATTATTGAATGCAATGAATGACTATGTGGCTCTTATAAGACCTCTTCAGGGTCGAATACGCCATGTTACGACTAGGGGTACTCTCGGGTCATGACACGATGTCTCCGTGACGCGGAGCCAATTTTTGGCCATGGGTGGAGAAGGTTCGCGATGCGGAGCCACTCCCTCCATGCACAACTTGCAAGATGCCTTGGCAGCTTGTTTGGCCAAGGGTTGGGGTCCTCCTCGGAGACCCTTAGGGTGGTCCCGGGGTGTCGTATTCAAAAATTTTGACCCTAAAAACATTTATTAAGACACTAGGGTCACCTCCACTGATTTTAGACTCCAAACAACACATAAAAACATAAACAACATACTAGAACACATCAACATGTAAAAGACTAGTTTCCGAACGTCTTGGTCATCCCTTGACGTTTGACTTCCAAAATCTTTAAAACTGACTTAAAAGACTATTCTTCATTATTTTAACAAGTTATTAATGCATAAAACCCATGTGAGGCTCTACTTTATCCTACTTCATTTTGAGGGGTGTTACAATGCCTCTGGATAGAGATATAGATTTCTGCATTGATTTGGAACGTAGTACCCGCCCCATTTCCATCCCTCCGTATCGCATGGCCCCGATAGAATTTATAGAGCTTAAGGCTCAAATCCAAGAACTTCTTGATAAAGGTTTCATCCTTCCTAGTGCTTCCCCGTAGGGTGCTCCTGTCTTGTTTGTTAAGGAAAATGATGGTAGTATGAGGATGTGCATAGACTACCAGCAGTTGAATAGGGTCACCATTCGAAACAAGTATCTATTACCTCGGATATATGATCTTTTCCACCAGTTACAAGCTGCGTCAGTTTTCTCTAAGATTGATCTAAGGTCTTGTTACCATCATTTAAAGATTAGGCCTGAGGATGTACCAAGACGACACTTACGACCCACTATGGGCACTATGAGTTTTTAGTAATGTCATTTGGGTTAACAAATACGCCTGCAACTTTCATGAGTTTGATAAACGTTGTGTTCAAACCATTCTTGGATTCTTTTGTTATTGTCTTTATTGATGACATTTTAGTCTATTCAAACAGTAAGGAACAACATGCTGACCATCTTCGTATTTTTCTGGGTGTTCTTGGAAGACAAAACTTATATGCCAAAAAATGTCAAGTATGAGTGCTGGTTGGATTCAGTTGCCTTTTTGGGACATGTAGTTTCAAGGGAATGGGTAATGGTATATCCCTAAAAGATTGAAGGGGTTAAGAATTGGGTCCGGCCTAGCTCTGTGACAAAAGTTAAGAGTTTTGTGGGGCTCGCTAGCTACTATCGTCCATTTGTGAAGAACTTTGCTTCTATTGCCACACATCTGAAAAGGTTGACCAAAAATGAGGTGCCTTTCGAATGGACCGAAAAACGTGATGAGATCTTTCCAAAGCTTAAGTCTCTCTTGACCACAACACATATTCTAACACTACCAGTGGAAGGTAAATATTTTATTGTTTATTGTGATGCTTCCCATTCCAGTTTGGGTGCTGTGTTAATGCAGGATAAGAATGTTATAGCTTATGCATCGCGACAGTTGAAGGTGCATGAGAGGAATTACCCAACACATGATTTAGAGTTGGCAGCGGTAGTGTTTGCTCTTAAGATCTGGCGGCATTACCTTTATGGTATCAAGTTTGAGGTCTTCACTGATCATCGTAGTTTACAATATGTTTTCACTCAAAAGGATATGAATTTGAGACAACCAAGGTGGATGGAGTTACTCAAGGATTATGATGTGACCATCTAGTATCATCCGGGTAAGGCTAACGTAGTGGAAAACGTCGAAAGGCGGTGAGTATGAGTAGTCTAGATTGCTTGAGTGTATCCAAGCGACCTTTGGCTAAGGAAATTCAAACCTTGGAATCTAAGTTCATGCAATTGGGCATCTCAGAAAAAGGTCTGTTGGCTAGCATTGAGGTGAGGGCCGCGTTCATTGAGGAGATCAAGTCCAAAAAATTTAAGGATGACAATTTGAATGAGCTCAGAAAAAAAGATAGTGTCTGGCAAGGCACAAGATGCAACTTTAGATGAGAGAGGAGTGCTTGGATTTAAAGGAAGGATTTGTGTTCCTCGGGTAGACGACTTGATTCAGAAATTGTTGACAGAGTCTCATGGTTTGAAATATTCTATTCATCCGAGTGTGACCAAGATGTACCAAGATTTGAAGCGACTTTATTGGTGGCCTGGCATGAAGAAAGACGTAGCTGAGTTTGTGGCTAAGTGCCAAAACTATCAGCAAGTAAAGTACGAACATCAAATGCTTGCAGGTTTGCTTCAGAGAATGTCGATTCAATAATGGAAGTGGTAAATGATAGCTATGGATTTTGTGGTTGGTCTCCCCAAGACTTTGGGGAAGTTTGATTATATTTGGGTAGTGGTTGACAAATTGACTAAGTCAGCCTATTTTATTCCAGTCAGAATAGATTATAATGCTCAGCAGTGGACTAAAGTTTATGTGGAATATATAGTGAGGCTACACGGGGTGCCCCTTTTGATCATCTCAGACCGTGGTATACAATTCACATCCAAGTTTTGAAGGAAACTACATGATGAATTGGGAACACAACTCACTTTTAGTATAACTTTCCATCCACATACGGACGGGAAGTCAGAGAGAACTATTCAAGTGTTAGAGGACATATGTAATTGATTTTGGATGACATTAGGATAAATTTGTACCATTGTGTGAGTTCTCCTATAATAACAATTACCACTACAGCATTGACATGGCACCGTTCGAGGCACTTTATGGGAGGGGATGTAGATCACCCATAGAATAGTTTGAGGCTGGAGATGTGAAACCTTTGGGGGTTGATTTGGTGAAAGATGCTCAGGATAAGTTAATAAGGATCTAAGCTAAGCTTTTAGCAGCCTAGAGTGGAGAGAAAAAGTATGCGTCTATAAGGTAAGAGACATGAACTTTCAGACTGGTGAAAAAGTTCTCCTTAAAGTGTCACCCATGAAAGAGGTGATGCGATTTAGTAAGAAGGGCAGGCTTAGTCCTCGATACATTGGTCTATTTGAGATTCTTGACTGTGTAGGGCCAATGGCTTATAGATTGGCTTTACCTCCTAGCTTATCTGGAGGTCATCCAGTGTTTCATGTGTTCATGTTAAGAAAATACCATGGGGACGGAGATTACATCATAAAGTGGGACTCAATGTTGTTAGACAACGACCTTCAGTATGAGGAGGAACCGTTTGCAATTCTCGATCGTGATGTTCAGAAGTTGATGACCAAGGAGATTATGTTCGTGAAAGTTCAATGGAAGCATCGTCCACTTGAGGAAGCTACTTGGGAAACCTAGAAGGACATGCGAGACAAGTATCCCCAGTTGTTTGGCGATTTAGGTACTACTCTACTCTTAATGTAGGCCGTATTTCCTACTTTGTCACTCGGGGATGAGTGATGGGTAAATTGGTATCTATTGTACCGATTTGTTCCCGTCGTTATTAAAAAGACAACGGGGAAATAATTTGGGCCGGAAAACTTTTTGGTAGTAACTTGAAATTCCTAGCCTAGTCCTGATTTGGACAAAATCTTAGTCAGGCGAGGTCAAGGAAAATCTGGAAATGAATGAGAGATTTCATAATGGAGTTTTTACATGAGTAGATAACTAATATATTAAGGAACTTGTACAACTTTACGGAATCAAATTTGGGTAAGTGGAACTCCCGAAAGTGATCTTAGCATGAAAAAGTAGTCTTTGAATGTCATGGGTTGAAGGTGTGTTGTGAAATGGGGGTTTGAAACTCTATTTCTGGCTCTCTATCTCCGTGTAAGCCTCTGTGGCGGGTTGGAGTCGGCCGTAACGGCTCAGTCGCGACTTAAGTCAGAATTAAACCCAAAAATGTTATTTTTGGTAAGTTTTCATTCTTGAGAGTTAAGAGACGACCCCAGGTGATTTCTTCATAGTTTTCTATGACTTTTTGTTTGAAAGGTAAGGATTTTACTCTCCTAATCCATTTTTCAATCAATAGAACTAAAATTCTTGGGGGAGGGTTTTGAACTGAATTTGATGGTGGATAAAAGCCCTAGCTGCACCTTAGGATCATGGGTTAGTCTAGGGTTATTGGGTTTGTTATAATCCGGGTAAATTAGACCTGAATTATTGATATTTACATTTAATTATTGTATGTAGACCTAGAACAAGCGAAAAGAATTCGGAAATGGAAGAATCAAATATCTTAGGAGGATTCATGCTTGGTTTTGAGGTAGGTTATGGTTTGATTTCATGTTTATGTGATATGAGTTGGTAATTGCTTCATTGTAGCATTGTTAATCAATCCTAATGAAATGAGTATGAATGAATAAATATATGCCATGATCCAATACTTGAATGTACGCATATGAGTATGTACATATGAGTGTTATTATGATTGTGGTTGTGTTCAATGGATCGGGCGTCACATTTTGACACACTAACTGGGATCGGGTGTCACGTTCAGGCACTTATATTGGAGTGGGTGTCACGTTCCGACACACTAATTGGGATCGGTTACCACGATCTTATACACTAACAGTTTGGGTATGGGTTCCATGAGAGGACCATTGAATTTTCATATTTGACCTATTATTGAGAATAATAAATTGTACATTGCTCTTGAAGTGATAACTGTGTACATATTCTGTGTGTGTCATGTTTACTTTTTTGTGACTGCTTATATATGTTGCATTTACTGAAATAGTCATGTGATCCTACCAGTACACTATGATTGTGTATTGATACTGCACTTGCTAGTTCTTTGTTGAGTACAGGGAATCTTAAGATGGCTATTGATAGACCTTAAAAGGAATGGCTATCTCCTGAACTAACCCAGTGGGGTTTTGGTGCTCAACCTTCACCTGTTGGCAGTTAGGACACGGTGCCACAAACTCAGCAACGTCCTTCTTCATCCCGTGCCACCAATAGATCTCCTTAATATCATGGTACATTTTCGTCAAACCAGGGTGAATAGAATAACAGGAATGATGTGCCTCTTCCATAATCCGATGCTGAAGCCCTGCAACATTCAAAACACACAATCGACCACTATATCTAAGGACTCCATCTCCTGATATATCAAATGCTAAAGTCTGTTGATTCTGAGCCTTGTCTCTGAGATGCTCTAAGCTAGGATCCTCTTGTTGCCGTGAATTTACTTCTACAACTAGAGATGATATGGATGTGTCCTTTATTGTTACCCCACTATCTTCTGCCTCTAACAATTTGACTCCCATGCTAGCTAACTGATGAATCTCTCGTGTTAGCTCACGCTTCTCAACACCTAAATATGATAAACTACCCATAGATCTTCGACTGAGGGCATCAGCGGTACATACACCTTTCCTGGATGATATAAAATGTCCACGTCGTAGTCTTTCAGTAACTCAAGCCATCAACATTGTCGCAAATTTAACTCCTTTTATCTAAAGATATATTGAAGGCTTTTATGATCTGTGAAGATGTCAACATGAAGGCCATACAAATAGTGTCTCCAGATCTTTAGCACATGCACAACTGTAGCCAACTCTAAATCGTGCGTCGGATAGTTCTTCTCATGCTTTCTCAGCTGCCTTGAAGAATATGCAATAACCTTACCATGTTGCATTAGAACACATCCTAACCCAACACAAGAAGCATCACAATACACCGTATAGCCTACTGAACCGTCTGGCAATGCAAGAACTGGTGCTGATGTCAACTTGTCCTTCAATTCCTGGAAACTATGTTCGCAACCCTCAGTCCAGTGGAACTTAGTTTCTTTTTGAGTCAGCTTCGTTAATGGGGCTGAAATTGAAGAAAATCTCTCAACAAACCTTCTATAGTACCCAGCTAACCCTAAGAAACTACGAACCTCAGTCGGAGTCATGGGTCTTGCCCAAGTCTTTACGGCCTCAATATTTTGTGTATCAACCACAATGCCTGCATCTGATACAATATGGCCTAAGAAAGCTACAGAGTCCAACCAGAACTCACACTTAGAAAACTTTGCATAAAGTTCTCGGTCTCGAAGAACCTGAAGGACTGCTCGCAGATGATTTGCATGCTCATCTTTTGAACGTGAATACACCAAAATATCATCAATAAATACAATCACAAACAAGTCTAGATACGTCCTGAATATACTATTCATCAGGTCCATGAACACTACTGGGGCATTAGTTAATCCAAAAGACATTACCAAGAACTCAAAGTGTCCATATCTAGTTCTAAAAGCTGCCTTTGAAACGTCTTTCTCCCAAACTCGTATCTGGTGGTACACTGATCTTAAATCAATTTTTGAGAAACACTTAGCACCTTGTAACTGATCAAACAAGTCATCTATCCTCGGAAGGGGATACTTATTCTTTATGGTTGCCTTATTCAGCTGTCGGTAATCGATACACATTCTTAGTAAGCCATCTTTCTTCCTTACGAACAACACTGGTGCACCCCATGGTGAAGCACTAGGCCTAATAAAGCCTTTATCCAGCAAGTCTTTCAGCTGATCCTTCAACTCATTTAGCTTAGCAGGAGCCATTCTATAAGGAGTGATAGATATGGGTTGTGTACCTGGTAGCATATCGATAGTAAAATCAATTTCCCGTTCTAAAGGGATACCCCGAAGCTCCTCTAGAAATACATCTTGAAACTCATTAACTACCAGAATAGACTGAAGAATCGGTGGTTCTGCATCTATATCATGAACGCAAATAAGATGATAAATACAACCCTTAGTGATCATCCTCCTCGCCTTAAGATAGGAAATAAAACTACCTTTTGGCGTTGCTCTATCGCCTTTCCATTCCCGAACTACCTCTCCTGGAAAGTGGAATCTAACAATCTTTGTCGGCACTCAACATTAGCATAACAAGACGCTAACTAGTCCATACCCATAATGATGTCGAAATCGACCATCTCTAACTCTACGAGATCTACAAAGGTTTGACGGTCGATAATTTCTACCGTGCAAACTCGATAGACTCTCCTGGCAATAATAGAGTCACCAACTGGTGTACATATAATAAAGGGTCAATCTAATGACTCTGCTACTATAAATAACTTCCTCGCAATAAATGGAGTAACATAAGACAGAGTAGATCCAGGATCTATCAAAGCATAAACACACAGGGAGCAAACAATCAATGTAGTTGTCACAACATCTTGTGATGACTCTGAGTCATGTCGGACGGCTAGTGAATATGTACGATTTTGTCCACTACCAGAACTAGATGCTCCTTCTCTGCCTCCGCCTCTATCTCTACGTGCTGAAGTTTGGGGTCCACGCCCTGTAGACTGTGCGGATGAGGAGGAACCTATTGCTGACCTGGTCGACTGACCTATACCACCCTGACCTATGGTAGGGCAGTTTCTCCACCCATGCCCTTCCTGTCCAAAAGAATAACAACCCGTGGAACCCTGTCTGCACCTTCCGAAATGCATCCTACCAACAGGTAGCGCAATGCGGCGGGGATGGCCTAGCCTGGTCTGAACCTCTCTGCTGCTGAGAGCCTGATGCTCGTGAATCCTCACATGGGCCTGACTGTCCCTGACGATCAAATCTACTACCCTGGAACTGCTGTGGTGGAGGTCTAGGTGGCCTAATAGAATATCGAGGTCTGGGACCACCCTGAAAATCTTTCTGTGAACCAGCGGGCCTAGCCCTCTTCTGTATCTCTCTCTTGACCCTCTCACTCATATATTGTAAATGTCGGCGATCCTCTATGCCTTGAGAAAATGCCTGAATTCGCGAAATATCCATATTATCATTTAGTGCAGCGGTAGAACAAGCATCGATATAGTCTGAGTCGACCTCTCCCACAAATCTACGCACCCTATCATGCATCGTATCAACAAATGCTGGTGCATATCTAGCCAATGAATCAAATCTCAGCCCATACTCTCGGACACTCATGCTGTCCTGTCGGAGGTTCAAAAACTGGTCCATCCGGCCATCCCTAATATCTCGAGGTAAATAGTGATCTATGAAAGCTTCTGTAAAGCTATCCCAAGTGGGTAGGGATGCATCTTTTTCCCTAGATCTCTCCCAACTCTCGTACCACAATACTGCAACATCGCGCAATCGAAATGCTGCTAACTCAACTGACTCAGTCGCTGAGGCATGAATGACTCTAAAGATCCTATGAAGCAGATCAATAAAGTGTTGAGGGTCTTCTTTGTGATCTGTCCCTGTAAACTGTGGAGGATTCAAGGCAAGAAATTCACGAACTCTAGAACTTCTGGGCGCTTCAGAAGGTCCGGCAACATCTGGCACAACTGGCTGGCGTTGTGCAGCTACTAACTGTGCTAACATATATACTACACTCTTGAAGTCCTGATCAGATGGAATAAGAGGAACTAGAGGTGGTACTGCTGGTGGAACCAGAAATCTTGTAGCCCTCGGAGGCTCTTGAAGCGGTGGAGAAGCAATAGGGGGCTGATAAGATGTCTCCCCCTGGGACTCACAATGGGCTACCTCCACCTATGGTACCTTGCCGGTACCCTCGCTTGCAATTGTATCTAGCCCCTGGCTAGGAGTGGTCTGTCTAGTGTCAGCCATCTCTATCTGTATACAAGTACCAAATATAAGCCAGAAACCTCAACCCTTAAGACACTGCTCTATAGCATGAGGTGAGCAAAAAAAAAAGGATAGTCATTCTAACATGCCCGGTAGCTTCTTGCTTATCGAATGTGGTGCACAACACATTTATAAACAAGATTCTACTAGACACGACTTGCAGACTCCCTACGATATGACGTTGCTCTGATACCAAGTTTGTCACACCCCAAATTAGTGGCGCAACTGGCTCCTAATGCCAAAACTCAGGCCCGAGCCGACCTTGCTGAACCATTTTCTACTAGCGCATGGCAGCCACACACACAATCAAGAAAACAAACAAGTATATCTCGGCTTAAAACTAAGCCCTCGGCCGGCAAGGCCCCTATCAACTGATCTATAAAAGAAATAGCTATCCCCAAGAGATCATATAAATAAATAGTGAACTAGCACAGAAGTCCTGATTGGGCCGTCGAGGCCACCATGATATCTATTCCAAAACTAAAAGCAGGTATATATCAATACAATACATCAAACAACTCACAAGCTTCAGCAAATCAACAACATATGCCAGTATGGCCATAACGTAGCTATACACCCCACACACTAGTCTGCAAGCGTCTAAGAGCAGTAAAGATTAGCAGGACAGGGCCCAGCCTACCCATAAAGATATATACAACAAACGGTAACAAACCTCCCAACTCTGGCAGCTCCGGAGGAAAGAGCTAGCCAACCGGGTAAAAGTCAATCCTACTGCTGAGGAGGTCTACTCGGTCGTCTTTCATGACCTGCATGCATGAATGCAGCGCCTCTAGGTAATGGGGCGTCAGTACATAATAATGTACAGAGTATGAAAGGCAACAGACTATGAGGAGGAATCCTGATATACTGGAATAATCTGATAAATAAATCAAGGATAAGATAAGTGACTGACCTGCTCCTAAATCTAAACTTATCAAAACTAATAAAACAACAACCTAACCAAGCGCCCATAAGCCCGGTAGGTACAAACAGCACACAAGACCACCTACTCAGGCCCCCATAAGCCCGGAAGGTGCCAATCAGCCTATATATCCCTATCGGTAGTCCCCTAGCCTCGTAGGCAGTTACATAGCCATCTTAGGCATTAATATAATTCTGTAGGCAGCACCTAGCTCTCTTAGGCATAAACATAGCTTATACACAACTCATAGCCATCTTAGGCAACAACATGGTCTTGTAGGAAGCACATAGCCTTCTTAGGCGTCAATATAGTCCTGTAGGCAACTCATAGCCCTTCTAGGCATCAATATAGCCCCGTAGGAAACTCATAGACCTTTTAGGCATCCATATAGACCTGTAGGCAGAACATAGCCCTTCTAGGCATAGATCACATTCCTGCAGCTAACCACAATAGCCCCAAGGGCAACGATAACAATCCAACAGCTAAAAGCGAGCAATTTAGTTATAAGCAACCTATACAAATAGCCTCTAAGTCATGTCCAACATAGGGACGCTACTACTGAATAAGAATCCTGATAAGAGAGGATTATATCCACTCGAGCAGCCAACAATCAACAATAATGGCTACAAGTATAACAACGATAACAACTCTATTACATTGCTCCTAATCTTTAAGGCAACATGCCGTAAGAAGAGAATAACCTTAACATACCTTTTTCGCTGAATTCACGTGGCCTAACGACTTTTACTCATAACCCCCTCAATACTACAACAAGGTAGGATCCTAATCAACACACAAAAATAAAAGATACCACGACAATACGATAAAAGATATGTATTTCCATCGCAAATTGCTATTTGCTGCTTATAAAGGCTAAAGTTGATGAAAGAAGGGTCTTACCTCAATCTTAGGTTCGTAATACGCCTCAAAACCCTCAAATATATTCAAACCCTTGCTGCCGCAACACTAAAGTGTGATATGCTACGCAATCGATAAAATAAATTATACCACGATGATGAGCCCAACGCGTAGAACAACTTTCATGAAGGACTTAAGTCGAGAAAATCTATACTTCACTTGACCTAGAAGTGGGTTTCTCTAATTTCTCTGGTTTTTAGCTTAAAAATGAAGAAAAAGGTCGAAGAATAAGATATATATAACATTCCACCGACCTAGGGCCCAACCTCACGTGCCTGCTTGCGCAGTCCCACAAAAACGCAAATATCTCTCTATTCTGAAGTCGTGTGAACAAACGGTTTGATGCGTTGGAAAGTAGACTCGTAGACCTTCAATTCAATATGTTGTGGGGATCATAAATCTTAATATATTGGGAGAAAACGTCCAATATATTTGACCCAAATTTCAGACAAATCTTTAAAAAGAAATTTACGGTAACTTTCGCCAACTTTTATTTTTCCACTTACCTAACTTCAAAACTTGAGATACAACCCTTGAACACTTAAAATATAACATACCACATCATTCTTAATTTATTACTCACCCTCATTGTCTTTCCACGAATGTACGAATTAATTTAGACGTTTAGAAAAGTCGGGATGTTACAAAAACTATGTCTGAAAAAGCCTCTACTGACTAGAGTTGCTGGACATGCCCCAACTAACTCTAGCAAAAACTGAAATATTGAAATAAAAGACTAAAATAGAAGCATGTATGTTGTCCTTAGAAAATGAGGATTCACCATTGAAGTTGCTGAATACGGACCGATAAGTCGATCTAAGCGTGATCTGGATGTTGAGTACCTAAACCTACATAATTAAAGGATGTAGTGCAGAGTAAACCTCAGTACTTGAAAGGTACTGAGCATGTAATATAGGATAAAAGTTGAACAAACATATAAGCTGAACAAAGCATAACTGAGCAATGATATATTCTAAACATGAAGGAAATACTGATACATACTGTAAATAACTGAACTGAATGCAATAACCAAGTACATAGCATGCTGAGACTGAATACTGAAGTATAACTCAAAAACCTGGTCAAATGCACTAGAGTCTGACTATGGGAGCTACTATTAACCGACATAAAACCACGAGAGCTAACCGTGGAGTCCGATGTATACGACCCATCGAGAGGACCTAATGTACCTTGTCAGGGGTATAAAGGCATAACTAGCGTGATCACTAAATCTAATGCCCAACAAAGGGGACTTATAATCCCATGGGGGCACGTAGTTCTGGGACTATGAGGGTACGTTGAACCTAGTCAACCTCGGTGATAAGCCTACCCCCAACTGAATATGTATATGACTGAAATGTACT
The DNA here is from genome assembly GCA_029582685.1 of Solanum piurae. Lineage (NCBI taxonomy): Eukaryota > Viridiplantae > Streptophyta > Magnoliopsida > Solanales > Solanaceae > Solanum > Solanum piurae. Next base: position 11,880 of record JAJOOO010001841.1, read on the forward strand.
GAAGTACCGAATAGCTCAAAATACTGACATCAAAATTTGAGAATGCAACATTTATATACTGATAATGTGACATTCAAAATCAGGAGCATGATTATTTGTTTAACTAACCTAGCAAGTATAATTTATGAACTATGAGAATTCATAAAAACTTGGGCTCTGAGTTTCATACAAGGAATTAAGCAATGTTTCTAAGAAAATATGATATTTCGATTATGAATACTATAACAACTATATTACAACAATTCCCCAAGGTTTTACAAACCCTAGGTCTAAACAAGCTATGTAGAATGAAGGAACTGACTGAATTCTTAGGACTTAGTGGATGGAAGGAACCCACTAGTGAAATCCCACATACATGGTGATGAAATCTACGTAGAAATCCTTCGATTTCAGGGCTGGTACTGAAGAAAACCTACTGTGTTCTTGGCGAAAGCTTCGCCTCTTGCTTGTCTTTTTGCTCTAATTTTGATGAATTTTGGAGAATCAAGGTTCTGGTATGTCTGACTAAGTTATTAGGCTTAAACTGAGTAAAACGATGTAATTTAGGTATTAAACGACGTAGTTTAATGGCCCAACGCATCGGAAAAAGACCTAAATGACCCTAACTTAAAAGCTGACAAAGGTCATCCATGGAGAGACCTAGACACTGTCGGTTGACCCGTTGGTAGGGGTCGTCGGTCAAGCTATGCCCGACAGGGTTTCACTAAAATGAGCATAACTTTTTACTTCGAGATGGAATTTTAGCAAACTCGATGGTGTTGGAAAGATGATTCAATTATCTTTCATTTGATAGGTCATGGGCCACCTAATTCATTTTATGCGAAAAGATATGACCGTTTGAAGTTGACCCAACAATCAATTCCCTCCAATTGGTTGTTGACCCTTCACCTACGGTCACTTCAACCACATACTATCCTGGTCGACCGTGGGTGGGGTCACAAACCATTAATATTTGGTTCCCAATTATGGACCCCACCTACAGACCGTGTGGTAGACCACGGATCGTCGGTGGCTTCCATTGTTCTTGCAGCAGGTCTGGAACACTGCATTTTCTTCTAATTTCTAAAATATGAGGTGTTAAAATTTTACCCAAGCCTAAGACCCCTATATAAGCTATTTTAACCCCTAAACTCACTCATTTAAGTCATTCTCTCAAACTCACCAAAAAAATTGGGTTCTTTTCCAAAATAATTCTCTCTCTAAAAAGTTGATGAAAAAGGAAGAGTTGAAGCTAGGGTCAAGTTCAAGTCTCCATTCCTCAAGCATTTGTGGGCTTTGTGATTAAGGTATGATTGATTTTAATCCATGGAGCCCCTATGATTCTATAATTGAAAAGTAGAAATTTCCCAATTGAGTTAGAGTTTTCTTGTAATGTTGTGGGTTTTGATGAATGTTGATCCAAAAGATTGGATTATGATTGTTTATGTATGAATTGACATGATAACATATTTTTAGGATGAATTTACACATACCCCTGCCTAACTCATGTCTAGAAGGATGAAATTGATGTAAATAGGTTTATTTCATGAAAGGAGAATTATGGATTTAGATGTATTCTTATAGAATTGATGAGATACATTAAAATTGCCTGAGATTAAAGCATATGTGATGATTATGATGTTTATTGATTTGAGAGTAAATCATAAATGATGATTATGAAATGTAGTGCTTTGAGACTAAAGCTTATGTTATGCATTATTGATTATTGATGTAATTGTTGTGGAAGGGATAGTTCCCACATGAATTGCTTAAGAATGAATGTATGAATGTGAAAGGTTTTCTCACATTGAATGATTCTACGTTAAAAGGCTTGCTCACCTAAAATGAATCTAGGTTAAAAGACTAAAAGTAATGAGGATAGAGGCGATTACTGATGAACTATAAATTAAGATAGAATATGAGGCAAATACCCTTATTCCATGGAGTTGAACAAGAGATGAATACCCATGATTCCTCATAGAACAACAAGAAGCGAATACACATGTCATATGATGTTGGAGTAGAGACGAGTACCCATGATCCTAAGTAAAGGGACTACAGACGAATACCCACGATCCATTAATAAGTTGGTCAAGAGGCGAGTACCCATGATGCTAAATGTAGCAAGGTAATATGTGAATACTCATTAGCCTTTAAAGTAAGGCAAGAGGCGAATACCCATTGAGACTTTATAAGTTAGGCAAAGAGGAGATTCCTTAAGTCTTTAAAAGTAAGCAAGAATAGTATGAGATATGTTATGATGAATGACTAGCTTGGATTGTTGCTACAGTTGCCTTCCATGAAGAGTAAGACTAGAGGTGGATTACCCAAGTCTTGATAAAGGATAAGTATAGGTTACTTCAAGAAGTATCCCTTTTATGTTGAAATGATATATTATGTGCATTGATTATGATTATGTCTTATGTTCACTAATGCCTATGTTTATGCTGATGTTTTATGCAAGCTAGTACATGTTTTTACTAACACATACTCTTGCCTGCATTTCTTATACATATGTAGGGTTCGGAAATATCGACTCTCATCCCCATGGATAGGATCTTAGTAGAAGCAATATTTGAAGATTGGTGACTCCTCATAGCATTCGAGGATTCTTCCACCATTTCTCTTATGTTCTTTTGTTTTAAGTTTTGAACATTGTTGTATAAGTTGTGTCCCAAGGTATTCATGTTTTAGATGGTTTTGAGACAAAGTGTAAAAGACTTCCACTTTTACATATAAAAATTTGATTGTGTTGAATTGTTTTTAAATTTCCGCTCATTTCTATTATCTTATTTTATGAAAGCTAAGTGGCTTGTATGAGGCCTCTCGGGGTCTTGTACGCCATGTTACATCTAGGGGGTACCATGGGTCATGACAAACTCGATAATCATAGCACAAGGTTTAGAATAATTCTAGGATGTCTCAAAACCACGTCAAGTAGAGTCTTGTTCATAAGTGTGAAGTGCGCCACATTTATGAATGAGAGGCTACTAGATGTTTAGGAAATTTCACTTCTTTCGTTACTCTAAGTCGTTCCATAGACTTTAACTCTATAAGGTCTCTCTCATAATCCTTACCTGATGGTCGACATGACATGACTACAAGAAAGGCATTTGCTAGAAGGAATGATGGAGACAATGTGGATCAAGAAGCTGCTCCTCAAGCTCCGGTCGATCCTTTGACTGAACAAGTGACTAATGCGGAGTTTAGGAATGCTTTTCAAGTATTGGCTGAAGCCGTGACGAACCAACACAATAGGGAAGTTGTGAACCTCGTGAACCAAAATGTGGGTACAACGACATCAAGTGTGAGGGACTTCAGAAGGATGAATCATCCAGAATTATATGGCTCTAATGTTGAAGAAGATCCTCAAGAGTTCATTAATGAGGTCTATAAGGTGTTGGCTATTATGGGAGTGACTCTGGTAGAGAAGGTGGAATTAGCCGCTTATCAACTTAAAGGTCTTGCTCAAATTTGGTTAAACCAATGGAAGGAAGCGACACCGGAAGAAGCGGGTCCCATAGAATGGGAATGGTTCCAATCTACTTTTCTTGATAGGTTATTTACTCTTGAGATGAGGGAGGCAAAAGTGCTTGAGTATATTAATCTTCTGAAAGGGAACATGAGTGTGAAAGAATATGGTTTGAGGTTCACTCAGTTGTTGAAGTATGCTTCTTCTATAGTCGCAGACCCTACAGCTAAGATGAGTGTGTCCGAATTGGTTGCCAAAGAATGTCGTGCGGCTATGATTGTCCATGACATGGATATCTCCTGTCTCATGGTTCATGCCCAAAATATTGAAGAGGAGAAACTTAAGGAGACATCTGGGGAGACAAAGAGGTCTAGAATTGATGATGGTAATTTCTCACAAGCAAGGTCTGATGGACATGGTCGTCCTAGGTATCAACAAAGGTTTTCCAAGCAAGGTTCCACCAATGCTCCTAGGTCTAACGAAGATAATGTGTCTAACCCTAAACCTCATGGAAATACTAGTGGGTCTTGATTGCCTAATTGTGTGCTTGTTTTGGTTGTGATAAGAGGGACCACAAGATAAGAAATTTTCCTTCAGTTGCTAAGAATGAGGGAGATAGTCGTCGTAGGGCTCAACCCTATCCTTCATCTGGTCCAAGTGGTTCAGGTTCTAATGCTCCTAATCAAAATTGATTATATGCCCTCCAAACTCATGGTGAGCAAGAGGGTTCTCCCAATGTGGTTACCGGCATGTTGAAAGTCTTCCAACTTGATGTTTCTTCTTTAATTGATCCCGGTGCTACTTTGTCTTTTGTGAAGCCATATGTGGCTATGAGTTTTGATGTTCTTCCGGATGTGTTGATTAGAACCTTTTTCTGTCTCTACCCCTGTTTTGTGATTCTGTTGTAGTCTATAGCAGATGTCCAATTTTCTTATCCCATAGAGTACCCTTGTTGATTTGGTAGAGCTTGATATGTTAGATTTTGATGTCATCCTTGGGATGGATTGGTTGCACTCTTGTTATGCTGATTATAGAACCCGTGTACTCAAGTTTCAATTTCCGAATGAGCCTATCCTAGAGAGGAAGGGAGGAAATTATATACCTAAGGGTCAGTTTGTTTCCTCTCTACTTGTTTACTCCCCTATTTTCTTAACTGTTGTAATTGATAATTGACACCTTTAAATCCCCATCTGACATTGTTGTCAACCCCTTTACATACGTTGCTTGATTTCAGTAATGTCTACTTCTATAAACAATTAGACTATAAGCTTGATTTCATACTGTACCGCTCCATGTGAATTTGACCCCAACTCTTGTTGGGTTTATACTAGATTACGATTGCCTACACCTACAATTGGATGAGGTGTAGTTGAGCGTTATAAACACCTAGTAGGAGTTTTTAAGTATACAAAAAAATACTGAAATCTGCTGTATTTATAGCAGAAAAAATCAGCACATTTTTGAAACTTCAATATTCCATATCTCTCTCATTTTTTGGCCAAACGAGGTGATTCAAAGTGTGAAAGCTTCACCTTTATGGTGGCTTCACTGTACAGTGGTCATAAGTGGTCGGGAGTCCATTGTTTGAGGTAAAAATATCGATAAAGCGGACTGCTGTAGCCCTTTTTCAAGTACTTGCTTTTGGCTTTCTTGATTAGGTCATATCTTGCTCATTTTAGCTCGGTTTTGGGTGATTCTAATTTAATATGTCAGGAATTATCGATTCTATGTCGTGTAGTGTTCAAGGACTTCTGGGCATCCTACGATTTTGTTAAATTCCGAGTTCTACCTACTGCAAGTTTTAATTTTTTTTGAATAAAGTGTGGGTTTTTTGCATGTTGGGTTTTGCTGCATTTTGAGCCCCGAATTGTGTTCCATTTTGGAATACAAGCTCGGGGTACTGTTTTGGGTCTTTTGATGGAGGCAACTTTTGATGGAGGCAAATCTTTAAAGTTTGGTGCGAATATCATGATTCCCGTTTCAACTCCAAAATTGATCCATCTCCATTTTTTGTGATTTTGGTGTCTAAACGACCGTACTAACGTTGTGATACTATATTTCATAGTGTGACAGCGTTCGAAGGTCATTCATAAAGGAAAATCTCTGGCGAAGTGATATGGAGCGCGTGTGGTCGGTCTAACAATAGGGTATGGCTTCCTTTATATTAGATTGAGCTTAATTGTGTAAAAGCATATTGATTGGATTGAACTGGGGGCGGGTACTAGGTTCTTACTTTACTATGATTAGATACTTTACGTTAGGATCGATTGATCATATTTCAGGTGTAGTACAATGTTAGCTAGGTTAGTAGAATAGCATGCTTATTTGCTAAATGTTGTTGTATGCTTGTATGATATGTGTCATATGCTTTGTTTATCGTCAACTGTGAGCATGATGTTCTTAGTCTAGGTTAGGCTAGTGTTGTCTTTGGCTTATGACACATGTGGGTTGGATAGCCTTCACTTTTTACTGACGTCATTCAGATGACTTAGCTCCCTGTAGACTGGAGTAGCAGACTTGAGTTTGATAGTCTGAGCCTTAGATTAGGCGCTATCGCTGTTTGTTACACTTATGTATCTTCTCCGTATAATTTTGTGGTTCCGACTAGTTCTCAGAGATTCGATGCATCAATAGAGGCGTGGGATTGAGATAGTATAGGCTTGGAGCATTTTTTATGATTATTGGGAGTGGACGACATTCCACGGGGTTGTTGCTGGATTGGATCCTAGTGGAGATACCATCATCGATGGGGTCGTTCTTTCTAGTGAGGCTGGGAACGTACCATTGGCCGGGTGGACTTGGTGATTTTAGCGATCGCCCCAAGCCTCTCTTTCTAGCCAGGCTGGGAGTGTGCTGCTGGCTAGGTATCTCCTAGTCTGTCTTTCTGGGAGTTGACTACATGGTGGGATGACTCGCGATATCTACCTCACCCCCGGGTCCTTGTTTTTAGCTGGGGTGAGAGTTGATCGTCTGGTTGGGTTCCCTCCAGGTTCACTCATTCTAGGTGGGCTTATAGTGCAATGTCGGTTGGGTGGAGTATGATGGCTAATCTTGGTTACTTTGGGATGGGAGATTGGTTTTCTTCTTTCTTAGTAGACTTATCTATTCTATGTACCTGTCGGGCTTAATGGGGTCCGTTCATATTTTATTAAACTTGCACACTTGCGTACCTTCTGGGCTTATCGGGTCCAGTTAGGTTTAGTTTAGTTGTACTTACTTTATTTTTGGTATGCTCGGGTGCTTTCTTTTGATATTAGTTTTGACCTCTGTGTGTTTAGATTATATCCTTTCTTATTGTTTTTACCTTTTTTTCTAGTAGACCTTCGATGCCTACTACGTACCTGTTGTTTTGGTACTCATGTTACACTATACATTTATTTTGTGATGCAGCTCCCAGTACTAGTTACCAACGGTGATCAACTCCTACTTTCTTTTGCAGCTGTGATTTGGAGACAAGGGTGAGCACTTGCCATTTTGGGTTATCTTGTCTCCTTCTTTTGTTTTAGCTAGTCTTGTTGCTTTTTGAGACACGCTTTGTTGTGGTCCATTTTTGGGACTTGTTCTATTTATTAGACAACTATGTACTAGGGACTTCCAAGTTCTAGGAGGGATTTCTTAATATATTTATTTTGGTTTGCTTCTGGCTTGTTATCCATTTTTAAGATTATCATTTTCGCTAGTTTCTACCCTTACGCTCATCACTTGATGTTTGGGTTACGGGTTGGCTTACCTACGGGTGGGGCATAGTAAGTGCCATCATGACTCGAGAAATTGGGTCCTGAAAAGATGGTACCAAAGCCCACGTTCACCGGTCTCACTTGTACAGAGCTATAACCTAGTAGAGTCGTATCGATAGACGCGATGATGTCCGTGTTTTTATCTTTAGGAGGCTATAGTGTGTCTTTAGGAAATTTCTCTATTTTGTATCATATCGTACCTCATGACTATTATCGATTCCTTGAAATCTCTCTTGTTTCATTATTTTCAAATGATGGCTCGTACGAGCATAGGTAGGGGTTGACCTCCCGTGCCAGATCGGGCACCAGCACCAGCACCAACCCAGGAGAGAGAAGGATCTAGAGCCAGTAGCAGACCCTCTAGCAGCTCATATACCAGATCCATCAATAAGGCCAATGCCAGCCCAGCCGCCTCTCAGAGCAGCTCTGACTCTAGATCTCCAGGCTTATATTGCACAACTCTTCGGTGTGCTTGGGGGTATGCAGTTGGCACCCTCCCCATCTACACTAGCTCTAGTACCGCAGGATCAGCCTGCATTGAGGGGACCTCAGATCCAGGTACCACCTGAGGGAGTACGATTCATGGCAGCGGATGGACCTATGCCGCTCGAGGACTAAAATATGCCTAGTGGCTTGGTGTGTTTCTCAGGTTAACACCACCAACGTTTTCTGGGGATATGGGTGACTATGCCCATGAGTTTATTACTACTTGTCATCAGAGGCTCACACTTTGGGTCTATTGGAGTCCAGAGGGGATGACTTCATCACTTACTAGCTAGACGGGCCAGCAAGGAAAAGGTGGCGTACGTTCATTCACACTTGGCCAGTCTGGTCCCCATAAGGATCATGGGTTGAGTGTTTTGAGGTCTTCTTAGCCAAGTTTATCCCTTGTAGCGTCAGAGACCACCTCAGGGATCAGTGTTAAAGGTTGGAGCAACGCTTCATGTTAGTGGCAGTGTACGAGACTAGGTTCCACTATCTCTCCGGTCATGCATAGATGATATTGCCTACTGAGGAGGAGGAGGTCAAATGATTTGTTTGTGGATTGATATTACATCTTTGGCTTGAGACCGAGCCCTTGGTTTCAACAGGTCGATCCTTTTTATATGTAGTTGACCATGCCCGTACTATGGAGAATCTTCATCGCGAGGCCCAAGGGGAAAGCGAGAACATTGCTAGGCATGAAGATAGCTACACCGACTCCCACCCCAGGTCTACGGATTATCATGGAAGGACCGGGCGACGGTTTTGACAAGGTCAGTTTAGCCGATCTACCCAGGCATTTCAGGATGCATCAGATGGTGGGAAGAGTGAGGTTGGTTTGAGTCACGGATGCAAGGTGTTTTAGTCGGGTTCTTCAGGCCATGGTGGTCATTCTTTTGGGGGGTCTTCCTCGGTAGGGTTGCTTTTAGTATGGTGATATGGGTCATTGGGCGATGGACTGCCATCAGCATAGTCAGATTGTTTGTGCTCCTCAAGCAGCTCCCCCAGCTTTACCAGCTCCACCAACACCTCCATCAAGAGGTCGTGGTCAGGTTCAAGTCCTTAGATGTGGTCATTAGGGTATACGAGGTCATCCTCAGGGAGACAATTCTCGTGGTAGGTTTGATGGTCAGGGTAGAGGCGGACAAAGCAATTTCTATGTAGCTCCAACGAGGGAAGAGGATGAGGCATCATACGATGTGATGAAAAGTACGATTCCTTTATGCTAGCATCCCGCCTTGACTTTATTTGATTCGGGCTCTACTTTTTCATATGTTTTAGTTAACTATACTTTTTGCTTGAGTATGCGTTTTGATCCTCTGAAAGTGTTGTTGCGTGTGTCGACCCGGGCTAACTTTATATTGCTTGACATGGTTGACTTTTACATGTAGTAGGCATGGACTGGTTATTCCCTTATCGCTTTTTCTTATATTTCTTCTGTAAGACTGTTACCTTAGCCATTCCTGGTATTCTTTTGGTGGTGTGGTAGAGCTCTAGTAGTAGCATATCGGTAGGGGTTATCTCTTTTATTCGGGCTAGTGGCTAGCATGTTCGTATCATATTTGGCCTATGTGTGTGATGTGAGTAGGGAGGTCCCTCCGGTTGAGTTAGTTCCCGTTGTTTTTGACTTCTTAGATGTGTTTCCTACGACATACGTGTCCTACCCCCAAAGTGTGATATTGATTTTTCCATTGAGGTTGAGTCGGCTACTCGACCTATTTCTATTCTGCCATATTGGATGGCTCCTACAGAGCTCAAGGAGCTCAGTGTTCAACCTCAGGATCTCTTGGGTAAGGAATTCATCAAACCTAGTGTATCACCTTGGGGTGGTCCCATTGTTTTTCTAAAGAAGAAAGAATGGGCATGTTCATTGACTATATGCAGCTGAATACACAGTAAGCAATTGTTATCCTTTGCATAGGATTGAGGACCTATTTGACTATCTTCACAGAGCCTCACTATTCTCTAAGATTGATTTGAGGTCCCGTTACCGCCTGATGAGAATTAGGGCGGTGGACATCCCGAAGAAAACATTTAGCACCCGTTATGGCCATTATGAGTTCATGGTGATGTCCTTTGGGTTGACTAATGACCCTGTTGCCTTTATGGACTTGATAACGCAGGTGTTCAGGCCTTATCTTGATTCATTCATTATAGTCTTCATTGATGACATTTTGATTTACTCACGGAGCAGGGGTGATCATAAGCAACATTTGAGAGTTGTGCTCCTGAATTTGAGAGATCAACGTCTTTATGCCAAGTTCTCGAAGTGCCATTTTTTGTTAGACTCTGTAGTATTCTTGGGGCACGTTGTGTCCAAGGAAGGAATTATGTTAAATCCGGTGAAGATTGAGGCTATTCGTGATTGGTCTAGGTCCACTTTAGTTACTGAGTTTCGGAGCTCCATCTGACAAGTGAGCTACTACAGACGGTTTGTGGACGGTTTCTCTAACTTGGCAGGACCTCCGACATGGCTGACTTGTATTGATGTTCCCTTTCTTTGGTAAGAGGAGTATGATGTGAGCTTTTGGAGGCTCAAAGAGTTATTAACCACCACTCTTATATTGACTCTTCTAGTTGAGGGTGAGGTCTTCGTAGTTTATTATGACACATCCGGTGTTGGTTTGGGTTTTGTATTGATTTAGTAGGGCCGGGTTATTGCTTATGTGTCAAGGCAGCTTAATTTGCATGAACACAACTATCCCACCCATGACTTAGAGTTGGCGGTAGTAGTTTTCGCCCTTAAGATTTAGAGGTTCTACCTGTATGGAGTTCGATATGAGATCTATACTGATCACATGAGTCTTTGGTACATCATGAACCATATGGACCTTAATTCGAGGCATCGTCATTAGATTGAGATCCTGAAGGACTACAACCTCTCTATTCTCTATCATCCGGCCAAGGCGAATATAGTAGCGGACACCTTGAGCCGGAAGGTAGTGTGTATAGGTAGTCTAGCAATCTTATCAGTTAAGGAGCGACCTTCGGCTTTGGAAATTCAGTTCTTAGACAATAGTATGGTTCAGTTGGATATATCAGATTCTAGTCGTGTCTTGGCCTATATGGGAGTTCAATTCTCTTCGCTTGATATGATCTGGGGTTGCCAGTTTGAGGATGAGGCCATGGTGGTCCTTAGAAATTTAGTGTTAGTAGGTGATGGTGATCAGGCTACCTTATATCATGATAGAGTGTTGAGATTCACTGGTCTGATCTGTCTTCTGACAATTGGGGATTTGATACGGTTAATACTTTGTGAGGCCCATGAGTCTAGATACTTTATCCATCCAGGAACATCGAAGATGTATCGTGATTTGAGGCTGCATTACTAGTTGAGTGGCATGAGGAGATATATTGCTGACTTTGTTTCCCATTTCTTGTGTTGCCAGTAGGTAAAGGCCGAGCATATGAGGTCTGGTTGTGAGCTTCAGAGATTACCCATTCAGGAGTGGAAGTAGGATCACATTACTATGGATTTTTTGGCTGGCCTATTGCGAACTTCTAGAGGTGTTGATAGAATTTGGATCATCGTTGATTGACTAACCAAGTCAACACAATTCCTTCCTATTTAGTCTTCATTTAGCGTCAAGAGGTTGGCTCATATCTACATTCGGAAGGTGGTTCGACTTCATGTGGTGCCAATTTTTATTTTATCATATCACGGTTCTCAATTCACATTTAGCTTTAGGAGGAACTTTCAGGATGAGTTGGGCACCCAGGTTGACCTTAGACAAATTTCCACCCATAGACTGATGGTCAGTTGAAGCATACTATTCAGGTCCTTGAGGACAAGTTGCGTCTTGTGTTTTGGATTTTGGTAGTTATTGCGAGCAGTTCTTTCCTTCGGTATAGTTTGCGTATAATAACAACTACAATTCTAGTTTTAAGATGGCCCCGTTCAAGGCTTTGTATGGTAGGCATTGTCGCTCTCATGTAACACCCCGGAAACTAATAGGCTAAACTAGAGCAAAACATGAGGGTTAGAGTCAAGGAGGTGGGCAAGGGTAAAGGGAGAGGACTAAGGAAGTCCACTCTCCCCTAGACTAGACCCTAGTGACCACGACCACCACCACGACTCGTGGTAGGGACCACAACACGTGGTGTGGTCCGTGGTAGGCTAGGTAGTGAGCTCCCCAAAACAGCCCAAAACAAGATCCTCTTCATAAGCCACTTCATGGCTCGTGGTGAAGACCACGACTCATCGGAAGGCTCGTGGAGGATAGTTGGGTGTGTGAGGGTGGAAAGGAAGTGGCAAGCCACTGCCTCAAGGCCCACGAGAGGGACCATGGCTCATGGAAAGCACCACTGCTCGTGGAGGCCCTCGTGAGGTTGTCTTGGGCTTGTGGGCTAAAGGCACATATTTCCTAGCCACTGCCTCAAGTCTATGGAGGGGACCACGGCTCGTGGAGCCCCTAGTGGCACCTGGGCAACTCAGTTAAAGTGAAGGGTGTTTTAGGGAATTCAGGTTTGAGTCTAATCAAAGTGAAGTCATTTTGGGTAAGTTTAGGGTCACTATATAAGTCATTTTTAAGTCAAATGCACCTGAAATAAGTCATATTTTCCAAAAACCCAAATAATTCCCAAAATTCATCTCATCTCCAAAATACTCTCTCTAGAAAACTCTAAGAACAACAAGAAGAAGAAGAAGAAGAAGAACGTTGGAACTAGGGTTCAATGAGAAAGGTTTTCTTCTCAAATTCACTGGGTTTCATTGATAAGTTATTTTAGCTCTTTATCTATGGATAGAATTCACCCATGAAGCCCCTTCAAAACCAAAATTTCAAAGATAGAAATCCCCAAAAGCTAGTGTTTGATTCCAAAGTCATTTGTTCCTTTAAAAACATATCTAATGCTTGAATTACTTTATATTATGGTTGAATTGATTATTTATTATGGTTTTTATGTTGGAATCCCCAAAAAACACATGAAATCCCTATATTTCCCAATTATGATCTTGTGATGTGGATTTGTGAATGAAAGAAGGATATTATGAGATAATGCTTGTAGTATTTGGGCTACTTGAATTATTTTAATATCCATGTCTAATGTAGTAAGTTATATATGTGTTAATTTGATATGATCTATGATCCTTGAAAGGGAAAATTATGATATTATGCATGATTTATAAAGTTTAGCATATGCTTAAAGAACACTTTGAGAGTGAATTGTCTATGATTATGATCTAGTTGTTGTGTTGTTGAAGGGTTCTTCTCATATACATACTTATGTATGATTATGATATGATGTGAAAGGTTTTCTCATAATATGATGATTCTAGGGTTGAAAGGCTTTCTCACCCATCAAATATATATGAAGACATGGACGATGAAAAGTTATTCTAATACATGATCTATGAGCTATCTTATGAATTATGTTGGATTGAGTGTCAGTACATTCTTTCATGAATATGAAATAAGTCAATACGTAATATGAACTCCGTGGGAATTAATGCTTAGCACCATGTGGATATTGAATATGTGATGGAAACCTTCTACCTTAGTTGAGTTTGGGTTTCTAGTAGCACTCATTTTCCCATAAACTATGTGCCCCCGTAGGTTATTTAGCTAGTGGATAGACCTAAGCTAAGAGTATGGTTCTACCTTCGGAAAGTAGAGCAACCCTTTTCGGTGTGGGAGTCACCGGATTCCATGTTTAGCTCACATGGTCTCATGTCGGTTAAGGCTTACTCCCACTATGACAACAACAATATGAACAAGAATATGAATTATGAACTATGGTCACTCAAGAAGCTTTCATATGAGGTTCCAAGATCTTAAAGGTAATGAATATGAATATAGTCCTAAAGAGGTTTACTTAGCATGGGTGATATTTATGGGGTCGTATTCATGAATTGCACAAGTATGATTTGAGGGTATTTGATTTTAGGGTATTTATGAAGTGTCTCTTATGTTATGATGATCTATATGTTGACTATGATTATGACTTATGCTTTTCCACTATTTTCATAATGATGTTTAAACATAGTAAATTGTATACTTTCGAATGAAATGTCCCTTTTAGCATGTTTTCAATATTTTTATGCATGGCTATCATACTTAGTGCATTTTTGTACTAACGACTACTTTTCCTACGTTTTTCCCAAGTGTAGGGTCCAGTTCTCAAGGTGATCATCTTTGTGGCTAAAAGTTTGGATTTGCTTATGCTACTAGCTTGTTAGTGAGTCCTCATGATTCGAGGACGGGTGGCATCTCATGGTGGTTCATTTCTTGTATTTCCTTTTCGGACTATGTTGTATGGGTTGTGTCCCTTTTCACTTCGAATATGGTAATAGATGGCTATGTTGAAACTTAGAGTCTAGACTTCCGCTTTTCTTTTATAAAAAATTTAGACTTGAAATGCGTTTTTACTCTTTATTGTTCTATGCTTAGGTTATTAAATGCTAAGTGGTTTACATGGAGCCTATCGGGGTTCTATGTGCCTTGTTACATCTAGGGGGTACCATGGGTCATGACAAACTTAGTATAAGAGCATAAGGTTTAGAATGATTCTAGGATGATATCTCATAAGCCACTTCTAGAAGAATCATTTTCATGAGTGTGAAGTGCACCACACTTATGAATGAGAGGCTACAAGATGTTTAGGAAATCTCTTCTTCATTACTCTTAAGTCGTGCCTTAGAGTTTAACTCTAAAATATATTTTTTTCCTAATCCTTCTCTTGTGTCTTCAGGATATGAATACACGAAGGGCTAATGCTAGAAGGATGGAAGAGGACAATGTGAATCAAGGAGCTCCTCCTCAAGCTCCCCAAGCCCTGATAGATCCTTTGGTTAAGAATGTGACACATGTGGAGTGTAGGTCTACTATCCAAATGTTGTCTCAAGCCGTGATGGCTCAAGCCAATAGAGAAGTTGTAGCTTCGGTGAATCTTAATGTGAATTCGGCTCCTTCAAGGGTTAGGGATTTTACTCGAATGAACCCTCCCAAATTTTATGGCTCCAAAGTGTAAGAGGATCCTCCAAGGTTCATCGATGAGGTTTATAAAGTGCTTGTTATTATGGGGGTATATTCGGAAGAGAAGGCAGAGTTAGCCGCCTACCAACTAAAAGATGTGGCTCAAGTGTGGTATGATCAGTGGCAGGGTAAAAGACCCATAGAAGCGGGCCTGGTTGAATGTGAATTGTTAAAATCAGCATTTCTTGATAGTCTCTTTCCTCGATAGTTGAGGGAAGCTAAGGTGGAAGAGTTTATCAACCTTCATCAAGGAAATATGAACATGAAAGAGTATGCCCTAAAGTTCACTCAATTGTCCTAGTATGCTCCAACTATGGTGGCGGATTTGAGGGATAAGATGAGTAGGTGTTTGATGGGTGTGTCTGACTTGGTATAAAAAGAATGTCGTACGGCAATGATCAATCATGACATAGATATCTCAAGGCTTATGGTATACGCTCAACAAATTGAGGAGTCAAAACTCAAGGAAAAGAATAGGCAGGTGAAAAGAGCTAGAACCGGTGATGGGAACTTTTCCAATGCTAGGTCCAATGGACAAGGTCAACCAAGGTTCAAACAAAGGTTTTCCAACTAAGTTTCCTCTAGTGCTCCCCCAAGGGTCAACAAGGATAGGGTGTCTAACCTTAAACCTCAAGAAGGTAATAGTAGTGGTTCTTATGTGGCTAGGCCTAATTGTGTAAAATGTGGAAGAAAGCATGATGGTAAGTTCCTAGTTGGCACGGATGGGTGTTTTAATTGTGGGAATAGGGGCCACAAGATGAGAGATTTTCCAATGCTCAAGATTAAGGGAAGAGAAGATAAACAAGCTCCTCTAAGCGGTTCAAACTCCAATTCCCCAAAGCAAAACTGCTTTTATGCTCTTCAATCCTGATGTGACCAAGAGAGCTCCCCGGATATGGTGACCGGTATGTTAAAAGTGTTTTTTATTGATGTATATGCCTTGTTAGATCTTGGTGCTACTTTGTCCTTTGTGACACCTTATATGGCCATGAAGTTCTATATGCTCCACGAAGTATTAGTAGAACCTTTTCCGGTCTCTACCCTGGTTGGTGATTCTGTGGTGGCTAAGAGAGTCTATAGGAGATGCCATGTTTCCTTATCCCATAGAGTTACTTTGTGGATTTGGTAGAGCTAAACATGTTAGACTTTAATGTGATTTTAGGTATGGATTGGTTGCTTGCATGTTATGACTTTATCGATTGTAGGACTTGGGTGGTTAGATTCCAATTTCCAAATGAGCCTATTTTAGAGTGGAAGGGGGGAAATTTTATGCCTAGAGGTCAATTTGTCTCTTGTCCTAAAGCTAGGAAGATGATCTAAAAAGGGTGTATTTACTATCTTGTTAGGGTAAGGGATATTGATTCTGAAACCCCTTCTTTAGAGTCGGTTTCGGTAGGTAATGAGTTCCCAAAAGTTTTCCCCGATGATTTGCCCGGTATTCCTCTCGAGCGAGAAATAGATTTTGGTATTGACCTTTTACCTAATATGCAACCTATCTCTATTCCTCTTTATAAAACGGATCTCGCTGAGTTAAAAGAGTTAAAGGAACAATTAAGGGATTTGTTGGATAAGGGTTTCATCCGACAGAGTATCTCTCCATGGGGTTCTCCGGTGTTGTTTGTTAGAAAGAAGGATGGGTCTCTTCAAATGTGTATTGATAATCTTCAGTTGAATAAACTGACCATCAAGAATAAGTATCTGCTTCCAACGATAGATAACTTGTTTGACCAACTTCAAGGGGCTAGTTATTTCTCTAAGATTGATCTTCATTCAGGTTATCAGCAATTGAGGTTGATAGGGGTTAATATTCCCAAGATGACCTTTAGGACCCGGTATGGTCATTATGAGTTAGTAGTAATGACGTTTGGGTTGACTAATACTCCGGCGGCGTTCATGGACTTGGTGAATAGAATGTTTAGACAATACCTAGACATGTTTTTTATTGTGTTTCTCGATGATATATTGATCTATTCAAGGAGTGAGAATGAACATGTGAACCATTTGAGAATTGTGTTTCAAGTTCTTAAGGACCAACAACTTTTTGCAAAGTTAGCAAGTATGAATTTTGGTTAAGGTCTGTAGCTTTCCTTGGTCATATTATGTCAAACAAGGGTATTGAGGTAGTTCATAAGAAGATGGATGCGGTCAAGAGTTGGCCTAGACACTTAACTCCTTCCGATATTAGAAGCTTTCTGGGTTTGGCCGGTTACTATAGAAGGTTTTTTGAGGGGTCTTCCTCCATTGCCTCTCCTTCAACGCCTTTGACTCAAAATAAGGTTAAGTTTGTGTGGTCGGAAGCTTGTGAGAAAAGTTTCCAAGAATTGAAAGATAGACTTACTTCCGCTCTGGTGTTGACTTTACCGGAAGGTACGGATAGTTTCATGGTGTATTGTGATGCCTCTAGAGTTGGGTTGGGATGTGTGCTTATGCAAAATGGTAAGGTGATTGCCTATGCTTCAAGGCAAGTTAAAGTCCATGAGAAGAATTATCCTACCCATGATCTTGAGTTAGTGGTGGTTTTGTTTGCCTTAAAAATATTGAGGCATTATTTGTATGGGGTCAATGTGGATGTTTTCACCGATCACAAGAGTCTACAATATGTGTTTAGTAAAAAAGACTTGAATCTTCACCAAACAAGGTGGTTAGAATTATTGAAGGATTATGTTATGAGTGGCCTTTATCATCCCGGCAAGGCTAATGTGGTAGTGGATGCTCTTAGTAGGTTGTCGATGGGTAGTATGGCTCATGTAGAGGATGAAAAGAAAGAATTTGTTTGTTATTTGCATAGGTTGGCCCCACTAGGTGTTCAACTAGTGGATTCTGTCAAGGGTGGTTTCATGGTCCATAATGGTTCTGAATCATCTTTTGTGATGGATGTAAAGTCTAAGAAGAATCTTGATCCTATCTTTGTTGAGTTGAAAGATGTGGTACTTAAAAAGTCCATTGAGGCTTTCTCCCAAGGGGGAGATGGGGTACTAAGGTATAAATGTAGGTTATGTGTTCCAAATGTTGACGGCTTGAGAGAGAAACTTTTAGGAGAAGCCCATAGTTCTCGGTATTTCATTCACCTGGGAGCCACCAAGATGTACCGTGACCTACGAGAAGTCTATTGGTGGAATGGGATGAAAAAGGGCATCGCGGAATTTGTGTCCAAATGTCCTTATGGTCAAAAAGTAAAGTTTGAGCACCAAAGGCCGGGAGGCTTGTCACAAGATATTGTTTTTCCTACTTAGAACTGGGAAGATGTGAACATGGATTTTTTGGTAGGGTTTCCACGTACTCGGCGGCAACATGACTCAATATGGGTAATAGTGGACCGGATGACTAACTCTGCTCATTTCATTTCCGGCAAGTTGTCCTACTCGGTGGAAGAGTATGTTAAGTTGTATGTGAGGGAGATAGTAAAGTTACATGGAGTACCCTTTTCTATAATTTCGGATCTAGGTACACAGTTTACCTCACAGTTTTGGAAGTCTTTCCAAAAAGGGCTAGGTACCAAGGTGAAGCTTAACACGACTTTTCACCCTCAAACGGATGGTCAAGTGGAACACACAATTCAGACTTTAGAGGACAGGTTGAGGGCATGCGTGATAGATTTTAAGGGCAATTGGGATGACCATATGCCGTTAGTTGAGTTTGCTTATAATAATAGTTATCATTCGAGTATCGACATGGCTCCCTTTGAGGCTCTCTATGGTAGGAGATATTGGTCTCCTATAGGATGGTTTAAAGTGAGGGAATTTCCTCTCCTAGGTTTGGAATTTGTGCATGAGGCCATTGAGAAGATTCAGGTTATTAGAGAGAGGTTGAGGACGACCCAAAGTCGGTAAAAGTCGTATGCCGATGTTAGGAGGAGAGATCCTGAATTTGATGTCCATGATTGGGTTTATTTGAAAATATCTCCCATGAAGAGTGTTATGAGGTTTGGGAAGAAGGGGAAACTTAGTCCCTGGTTTGTGGGCCCTTTTGAGATTTTAGGGCGTGTTCGCAAGGTTGCATATGAGTTAGAATTGCCAAATGAGTTGCCTTTGGTGCATCCAGTGTTCCATGTCTCAATGTTGAAGAAATGTATTGGGGATTCATCAACCATAGTTCCCTTAGAGGGTTTAGAGATTCAGGAGAATCTTGCTTATGAACAGGTACCGGTTGAAATTCTTGACCAGCAAGTCAAGAGATTGAGAAACAAGGAAGTTGCCTCCGTGAAGGTATTGTGGAGGAATCACCTAGTTGAGGGTGCTACTTGGGAGGCCGAGGCCGATATAAAGTCCCGATATCCTCATCTTTTTCCTTCTTCTCCTAGTCAAGCTTGAGGCAATGAGTTCCTCTTGAGTTTTCTTATTAGGTGTCATGTATGATTTATGTGTTTTTCCATGATTTCCTTATGTTATGCATGTTCTTGAGAAATCCATGTTTAGTAAGAAAATGAGTTTTATGATTTATTTTCCTCATGTTGTTGTGCATTGAGTAAGAATTAGCTATATGCTTCATGAGATGAATTGTTGAACATGCTTAGTTGTGCTTTATTGAAGCATATTGCATAAATGCTCCTTGAGATTTTGTTGAGCATGTTTTTACCTGGAGAAGGTAGTTCCTCCTATGAATATAAGAAATGTTGAGTTTTCAGGCATAATGGGTTGATTAGATGTAGTTCCCTCCTTTGAATTGTGCATTACTTTTATGTTTAATGCATGATGAGCTGCTAGTCTTGAGTCTTCACTTCCGTAAGTTGTCTAGATCATCATTCGAGGACGAATATTCCCAAGGGAGAGATATTGTAATACCCCGAAAACTAGTAGACTAAACAAGAGCTAAATGTGAGAGTTAGAGTCAAGGAGTTGGGCAAGGGACAAGGGAGAGGACTAAGTCAGTCCACTCACCCCTAAACACTGCCATAGTGACCACGACTCGTGGTAGGGACCACAACATGTGCTGTGGTCCGTGGTGGGCTAGGCAACGAGCTTCCCAAAACAAGCTCCTATTCACGATCCACTTCACAGCTCGTGGTGAAGACCAGGACTCGGGGAAAGGCTCCTGGAGGAGATTTGGGTGTATGAGGGTGGAAAGGAAGTGGTAAGCCACTGCCTGAAGGCCCACAAGAGGGACCACTGCTCTGGGCAAGCACCACGGCTCGTGGAGCCCCTCATGAGGTTTCCTTGGGCTTGTGAGCTAAAGGCACATGTTGCCTAGACACTGCCTTAAGTCCACGTAGGGGACCACGTCTCATGGTCATGACCATGGCTCGTGGAGCCCCTTGTGGCACCTTGACAGCTCACTTAATGTGAGGGGTATTTTGGGAAATTCCGGATTGAGTCCAATCAAAGTAAAGTCATTTTGAGTAAGTTTAGGGTCACTATATAAGTCATTTTAGGTCAAATTCACCTAAAATAAGTCATATTTTCTAGACACCCAAATAATTACCAAAGTTCATCTCCTCTCTGAAAAATTCACTCTCTAGAAGAACAAGAAGAAGTTGGAGCTAGGGTTCAAAGAGCAAGGTTTTCTTCTCAAATTCATTGGGTTTCATTGCTAAGGTGTGGTAGCTCTTCATCCATGGATATAATTCACCCATGGAGCCCCTTCAAAACCCCAATTTTTAAGATAGAAATCCCAAAAGCTAGGGTTTGATTCCAAAGTCATGGGTTCCTTTCAAAAATAATTTTAATGCTTGAATTACTTTATATTATGATTGAATTGATGATTTATTATGGTTTTTATGTTTAAATCCCCAAGAACCCATAAAATCTCCATATTTACCAATTATGATCTTGTGATGTGGGTTTGTGGATGAAAGAAGGATATTATGAGATTATGCTTGTAGTAATTGGGCTACTTGAATTATGTTAATATCCATGTCTAATGTAGTAAATTGTAGATGTGTTGATTCGATATGAGCTATGATCCTTGAAAGGGAAAATTATGATATTATGCATGATTTATGAAGTTTAGTATATGCTTAAAGAACATTTTTAGAGTGAAGGGTCTATGATTATGATCTAGTTGTTGTTTTGTTGAAATGTTATTCTGATAGACACACTTATGTATGATTATGATATTATATGAAAGGTTTTCTCACAATATGATGATTCTAGGGTTGAAAGGATTTCTCACCTATTGAATCTATATGAAGACATGGACGGTGAAAGGTTATTCTCACGCATGATCTATGAGCTGTCTTATGAATTATGTTGGATTGAATGACAATACATTCTTTCATGAATATGTACTTACGTCAAGACTTAATATGAACTCTGTGGGAATTAATGCTTAGCACCGATTGGATATTGAATATGATATGCAAGCTTTTACACTAGTTGAGTCCAGCTTCCCAATGAAAGCTTACACACTAGTTGAGTCTGGCTTTCCAAATGGGTTCCTTTTATGCTAAATCTGTATGGGTTCCCAAAGTATGTTTCATGAGATGGAAACTTTCTACCTTAGTTGAGTCCGAGTTTCTAGTAGCAACCTCCTTATCCCATAAACTATGTTCCCCCATAGGATATTTAGCTAGTGGATCCACCTAAACTAAGAGTATGGTTCTCCCTTAGGCAAGTAGAGAAACCCTTTTCAGTGTGGTAGTCACCAGATTCCATGTTTAGCTCACATGGTCTTATGTCGGTTAAGGCTTATTCCCACTATCACAACAACATTATGAGCAAGAATATGAATTATGAACTATGGTTACTCAAGAAGCTTTCATATGAGGTTCTAAGATCTGAAAGATAATGAATATGAATATAGGCCTAAAGAGGTTTACTTAGCATGGGTGAGATTTATGTTGTCTTATTCATGCATTGCACAAATATGCTTTGCTGTATTTATGAAGTGTGTCTCTTATGTTTTGATGATCTATATGTTGACTATGCTTATGATTTATGCTTTTCCACTATTTTCATAATGATGTTTAAACATAGTAAACTGCATACTTTCAAATGAAATGTCCCTTTTAGCAGGTTTTCAATGTTTTTATGTATGTCTATCATACTAAGTGAATTTTTGTACTAATGCCTACTTTTCCTTCATTTTTCCCAAGTGTAAGGTCCGGTTCTCAAGGTGATCATCGTTGTGTCTAAAATATTGGATTTACTTATTCTCCTAGCTTATTGGTGAGTCCTCATGATTCAAGGAATGATGTTATCTCATTGTAGTTTATTTCTTGTATTTCCTTTTCGGTCTATGTTTTATGGGTTGTGTCCTTTTTCACTTCGAATATTGTAATAGATGGCTATGTTGAGACTTAGAGTCTAGACTTCCACTTTTCTTTTATCAAAATTTTAGACTTGAAATGTGCTTTTACTCTTTATTGTTCTATGCTTATGTCATGATATGTTAAGTGGCTTACATGTAGCCTTTTGGGGTTGTATGTGCCTTGTTACATCTAGGGGGTACCCTAGGTCGTGACATTCCGGTTGGTTGATTTGAGTCTACAGATCCTAGGTCACGAGGTACAGATTTAATTTAGGAGGCCTTGGACTAGGTGAGAATGATTTAGGAGACTCCGAACGGCTCATAGTAGGCACCAAAGTTATGCAAATCGGAAGCGTTGACCATTTCAATTCTCTATCTGTAATCGAGTTTTCCTCCGTGTGTCACCTATGAAAGGTATGATTAGTATTGGGAGGTGGGGAAAGCTTAGCCCTAGGTACATTGGGCCTTTTAAGATACTCAGGAGAGTTGGGAAGGTTGCTTATGAGTTGGCCCTACCTCTAACATTTATCATCCATCCACTCAGTTTTCCATGTCTTAAAATTACGCTTGTATGTTTCTAAGGAATCCCGTGTGCTCCAGTACAATGCAGTTTAGTTGGATGACTGTTTGATATTTGTAGTGGATTAAGTTACCATTCTAGCCAGAGATGTAAGGAGATTGCGCTCGATAGCCATTCTTATTGTTAAGGTCTATTGGAGGCATCGTCCTGTTGAAGAGGCTACCTAGGAGACCGAGCAAGAGAGGTGAGAGCAGTTTCTCGGCTTGTTTGAGCCTTCAGGTACTTCTTGACCCTTACTTTCACGGATGAAAGTCCTTTTTGGTAGTGGATATTGCAATGACCCTCTTGGTCATTTCTGTGTTTTTTCTTTTGTTTCGTTTAGAGCATTTCTGTAGCGACCCTAAGATATTTACCACCTGCTGGGACTTGCAATTTGGTAACCTGGTCGTTCATTTGGTTTTTATGAGAGTTTTAGTATTTTTGGAGCTTATGAACCTTGAACAATCAGTTTTTGATTAAAACTTCAAGAAGATAATATATGAATCCAATTTTGACGATTCCATCAGCTCCAGAAGGGTTATTTTAGGCTGGTGGCATGGTCGGCATGACTCCTAAGGTTTTCAGTGTGAGTCGATGTTATTAGGTGTTTTAACTTAAAGTTTAAGCATAAGTTTGACTTTAGTCAACTTTCTGAGTAAACGCTCTCGGATGTGAATTATGTTAGCACAATTAGCTCTGTAAAGTGGAGTTTGCTCCAGATTGACCCTTCGTTTGTTTCCCAAAACTTTCAAGCTATTTTTGAGCCCCTTTATGTTTTTTTGACTTAAAAAGGCGGTTGGGTGTGGGACCCTTTTTTTGTCAAGATGACCGCTTATGGAAATTCCGATTGCGTCATTGAGTTCGTTATATCACATTTGGTATGGTTACATATCTCGTTTGAGTGCACGGGGCTCCGAACGAGTTCGGAACACCCCACCGAAGTTTTTAAGTTTAAGAAAAAATATTGAAAAATCTGGTGTATTTATAATAGAAAAATCAGCACATTTTGGAAACTTCTAAACTCCATATCTCTCTCATTTCTTGTCCAAATGAGGTGATTCAGAGTGTTGAAGCTTCATTTTTATGGTGGCTTCGTTAGATTGATCGCAGTTATCAGGTGCGCGTCATTCGCGGTAGAACTAGCGATAAACCAGACTGATGTAGTCCTTTATGAGTTCTTGTTATTGGTTTTCTTTATTTCGTCAGATCTTGCTCATTTTAACTCAGTTTTGGATGATTCGAAGTTCCACATGTCATGAATTGTTGAGGATACGTCGTGGAGTGTTCAATAAGTGTTAGGAATCCTTTGATTTTGTTAAATTCTGAGTTCTATGTGCTACATATTTTTTAAAAAATTGATTTATATGTGTGGTTTTTTGGCATGTTGTATTTTTGTGTGTTTTGAGGCCCGAATTGTGTTCCATTTTGGAACACAAGTTCGGGCTAATGTTTTGGGTCTTTTGGTGAAGTCAAATCTTAAAAGTTTGGTGTGGGTCCCAAGATTCCTATTTTGACTCCAAAATTGACCCATCTCCATTTGTTTTGATTTTGGTGTCTAAATGACAGTACTAAAGTTGTGATCCTATATTTGATTGTGTGACATCATTCAAAGGCCGTTCGAAAATGAAAATCTCCGTCAAAGTGATTTGGAGAGCGCAATCGACCTAAAGGTAGGTTGTGGCTTCCTTTATATTAGATTGAGCTTAATTGTGTAAAAGCATGTGGATTGTGTAACTCAGGGGTGGGTGGGTACTAGTTTCTTAATTTACTTTGATTAGATACCTTGTGTTAGGATCGATTTACCATATTTCAGGTGTAGTACCATGTTAGCTGGGTTAGTACAATTGCATGGTTATGTGCTAAATGATGTTGTATGTGTGTACGCTATGTGTTGTATGCTTTGTTTATAGTCAAATGTGAGCATGATTTTCTTAGTCTAGGTTAGGCTAGTGTTGCCTTAGCATTATGACACATGTGGGCCGGATAGCCTTGACTTGCTATCAATGTTCTTCGGATGTCTTAGCTTCATGTAGACTGGAGTAGAACACTTGATTCTGATAGTTTGTGCCTTAGATTAGCAGTTATCGCTACTTGTTACACTTTTGTATCTTCTCTCTCTAATTTTGTGGTTTGGACGCGTTCTCAGAGGTTCAGTGTATCACTAGAGGCATGGGATTGAGATAGTATAGGCTTGGAGCTTTTTCTGTGATTTATAAGAGTGGACGACATTCTGTGGTGGATGTTGCTGGAATGGATCCTAGAGGAGATACCATCACCCCTAAGGTCGTTCTTTTTATTTGGGCAGGGAGTGTAACACTGGCTGGATGGACTCGGTGATTTGGGTGACCGCTCTCAGACCTCTATTTATAGTCCGGTTGGGTGTCCCTAGGTCGCTCTTTCTAGCTGGGATGGGAGCTGACTTCATGGTAGGACGACCGAATATCTAACTCACCCCCGGGTCCCTCTTTATGGTTGGGCTAGGAGTGGACTGTCTGGTTGGGTGCCCAATGGGGTCACTCTTTCTAGATGGGTTGGGAGTGCAGTTTTAGTTGGGTGGAGTCTGAGAGGTTATCCTTGTTACTTTGGGATGAGATCTCACTTTTCTTCTTTCTGACTAGACTTAGACATTTTGTGTACCTGTCAGGCTTAAGGGTCCAGTCAGGTTTTATTTAAACTTTCACACGAGTGTGCCTTCTTGGCTTATAAGGGTCCAGTTAGGTTTAGTTTAGTTTTACTTAGTTTATTTCTGGTATGCTTGTGCGCTTTCTTTTCATATCCACTTTGACCTCTTTGTGTCTAGATTCTAACATTTCTTATTATTTTTACCCTTTTTGCTTAGTCTGCCTTTTATGCCTACTGATTACCTGTTGTTTTGGTACTCATGCTACACTCTGCATCTATTTTGTGATGCAGGTCCCAGTACAAGTTACCAGCGGTGATCAATTCAATCCTTCTTTTGCATCTAAGATTCAGAGACGAGGGTGAGTACTTGGCGCTTTAGGTTATCTTGTCCCCTTCTTTTGTTTTAGCTAGTCTTGTTGCTTTTTTAGACACACTTTGTTGTGGTCCTCTTTTGGGACTTGTACTCTTTATTAGACAGCTCTGTACTAGTGACTTCCAGGCTCTAGGAGAGATTTCTGTATATATTTATTTTGGTTTTCTTCCACCTTATTTTCCTTTGTTTAGATTATTGTTTCGCTATTTTATACCCTTACGCTCATTACTTGGTGTTCTAGGTTAAAGGTTGGCTTACCTACTAGTGGGGTATAGTAGATGCCATCATGACTCGGAAAATCGATTCATGACAGATAGAGATTGGGTGAGTGCCCGGTTCCAAGTCAATACGAAAATATACATCTCTATCTCGATGCATACTAGATAAATAAGTAGGAAACACTTCCTTAAACTCAAACACTACAGGAATAGACTCAATAGAGAGGACAACGCATAGACATCCGGGATAAGAGCCAAATATTCCATACAACCTTGCCCAACCAGTTTCCTAGCCCGGATGAAAGATATGATCCTAGCTGGTTTAGGCTTGTACACCCCTTCCCACTCTAACTTTTCCCTACTCGGTATCTCTAGAATCAGATTCTTAGCATTACAATTAAGAAAAAAATAATAGAGGGACAACCAAGTCATGCCTAAGCTTACATCAAAGTCAGTCATATCCAAAATAACCAAATCAGTCCAAGTTTGATAACCCATAAACATGACAGTTCAAGAAAAATAGACATGGGTGACCACGGCTGACTCTCCAATTGGGGTAGAAACATGGATAAGGGCATCATGCACATCACAAATTGCATCAAATCCCAATGCAAATTGTACTTTTACATAAGACTAAGTAGAACCCTGATCAAACAAAATAGTAGCCATCCGGTTATAGACAAGAATAGTACAAGTCATCACTGCATCATATGTCTTAGCCTCGGTCTTGCCCGAA
The DNA here is from genome assembly GCA_029582685.1 of Solanum piurae. Lineage (NCBI taxonomy): Eukaryota > Viridiplantae > Streptophyta > Magnoliopsida > Solanales > Solanaceae > Solanum > Solanum piurae. The sequence goes on from JAJOOO010001841.1 coordinate 38,218, forward strand.
AAGGCATAAAACTGAGCCTTGTTATCCTAACATGCAACCTTTCTACCTAGCTTCATTGCTCCCCTACTGCATTACAATTTTCGCGGCCTGCACGACCTCTCTAATTTCCTCCTCTCCCACCTTATGGACGTCCTCTGCCATTATTACCTCTACCCACCGGTACCACTACTCTGGTTTGTTGCTTCATGGGTTCATTCAAGCGCGGGTGAGGACAATCTCTCGTCATGTCTCATGGTTCTCTACAATCGTAACAACTGTGGTCAAGGGATGAGATGTTGCTTGGCGCAAAAGAGGCTCCCTAACCATCCTGAGTAGGATTCTGCTGTGAAGTCCCTCAGTAACCACCCGTAGAAGTGGATATACCTAACTAAATTGGTCAGGTTGCAATTGTCGACAACATGAATCTCTGGAGTAGGAGCCATTAAAGTTACCTATATTCTTAGACTTCTAGCCAAAGCCTTGCCATGCCTGTCCCATTGAACTCCTTCTACCTTCTTCACCAATTATGTCACTTCATTAAAATTTTTACTGTAGAGGTCATGTGAACAGACAATACTTGTAACTCGGGATTCAATGACTTGACAAACAAATAGATCCTCTCTTCCTTTGTAGTCACAAAGTGTGCAGCATATGTTGACATGGCTTGGAACTTAGCCTCATAAGCAGCTACAATCATACGACCCTACTCTAAAGCCATGAACACATCCTTCTTGTAGTCGTTCAATGTCTCGGGCACATACTTCTCCAGAAACAAGGCATTGAACTAAACCCAGTTGATTTGAGGCAAGATGGTGATCGGCATTCCACAAAGGCTCTCCACCACTGCTTTGCCTCACCTTGAAGCTGAAATTTCATGAACTCAACTCCATGCTGGTGCATAATGTCTAACTTGTGGAGTCTCTCATGGCAATCTAGGATGAACTCATAGGCATCCTCACTTTCAGAACCATGGAACACTGGCAGCTTTAATTTCAAAAAAATTGTCAACATCTCATGCTCAGTGCCAGTTTTCAAATGGCCCAAAAGTGAACGGAAGAAGGTATCAGTGATACACTGAAATTACACTTCCCTAAAGAAGTATAAGCAATCGTTATCAAGTAAAGAACCCAACTTGGAGGTTGGCGTAGATTCCACGAGGAATATGGTTTAGACTTAAACTTAACTTACGATTATATTCGTTTAGTCAACTTATTTCTGAGATAAGTAAGTAAAGGGAGGGACGGGGGGTTTGTGAAACAAATAACTGGATGTTGTTAAGTAACAAGTGAGCAAGATTCAAACTTTGTTGTTATTAATGAGAGAGAGAAACTAGGATATATGTATTCCCCATAAGCTCTTAACGCGGTATTCCTAATAATAGTTATCCTTTCCTAGTGTATCACATGCAAAGTTGGATAGTTAGGTATCCCTAAGTGATTGGTCCTCAAAATAGGGAATTTCACCCCGCACCTTGGTCTGGACACGTGTGTATAATTTCCTAACCCTTACCTTTACCTGAGATTAGACATCAATCAATGTAAGGCTTAGTTTTCACCCTCACACCAATTGACATTAGACTATTAGATAATATCACACTAAATATTTGTTGATAATTCTTTTCTTATTAACTACCTCCTTGGTCTGGAAAGTAGCAACAAGGCGAGTTCTAACGTTGGTCACCGTTAAAAAGACTTCTAAGCAAAAGAATTACCAATACATGCATCAACACTATTCAAGAATTACTTAATTATTATTCATACGTTGTTAATTGCTCATGATTTCCACAACCCTAGTTGTGGATTTAGCTACTCATGCGTGAAAGAACATAATTCATATTTTTAGAAGAAGAATTCATGAACTTACGTATTTAGTAGAAGAAATCTGTAATGTCCAATTGAAATTCAAAGCAAAAATCTTTATAAAACGAAATTAGGAAATCAAATTGCCAAAGTTTGCAAGTTAATTCCATGAAAAAAATTATACAATGGTGTCTAACCCCCAAAAACGAGGTTTACATACCCTATTTATAGAAAAACTTGTCCTAAACAAAAAGGAAACGAAATAAGGAAATAAAACTTCTTGACGCGTCTTCGATCCACAAGACTGACCTACAGACCATGGATCGACCTACGGTTTGTAAGTCCCTTCCGTAGCTTGATACTTAGAACTTTTCCAGAGAGGCTAGAACCTTCAACTTTCAGATACAAACGATGGATGTGTAGTACGGACCGTAGGTTGACTTAAGGTCCGTGGGTTCCCTGTCGTGGCTCCATACTTAGAACTTTTCATCAGGTACTAGAACTTCAACTCCCAGTGATCATTGATGGATGTGCAGGACAGCCCGTGGGTCGACCTACGCTCCGTCACTCGCCTCCGTAGTTCCACACTTAGTCAAACTTCCCTGATGATCATTCCACGCCTACCCACGACGGAACGTGACTAGACCTATGGTCCATAGGTCACCTCCGTGGTTGGATCCTTCTGCAGAATTCAGGTGTCATTTCTCTCGACCTATATCCAAGCATATTTCCTGCAAATATAACACAATAAACATTAGTTCTAATACAAAATTGCCCTAGACACACACAACTCTTAAGTGAAATTTATTTAAAATACTGTAAACTCACGGTATATCAACAGCCTCAACTTAAATTCGTTGTTTATCCTCAAGCGACGCACTAAGACTCTAAACGACACTTATGTAGAAGCACACATTCAAACTCAAGCAATCACATGGCTTTCTATCCCGACTCCCTTTTCTAGTGCAAATCTTTTCTCTTAGACTCAACAAGCTAACTCATGTGGATCAAGATATGACAAAGATCGATCAATAGACACACAACATAAACTTTTTCACAATCACCAAGGTACCAACTCACCGACAATGTAACTAGTGCCCTCACTTCAAACAAAATCCTTTTCACACAGAAGATAAGAATTTTGAGTTTTAGGATTCATTCAACACTCACGCTCAAAAGTGACTTCAAGTATAGTTGGTGCTCAATACCATAGGCTTGCCCTTATTTTCACTGCTTAGACTCTCCAAACTAGTTGCTAGGGTCAGGTGTGGTACATTTGGGTACTTTTTAGTGACTTTCTTCCCTCCTTGACATTACATAGGGTCAGGTGTGGTACATTTGGGTACTTTTTAGTGACTTTCCCTTGATTCCTTTCAACATGGATGTGACTTTTGACTTTGTGGCTCTTATTTTTTTACTTTATTTTTCTTTATTTTTCAGTACTTTTATTTATCATGTTTTTGCTTCTTTTTCACAAAGTCACATCCTCTTCTATATTTTATTTTTCTCTTTTCAACACAAAATTCTTTTCATACCCTTTTTTCTTTCAGTTTCCTCTTTCCTAGCCACCCTCAACTTATGGATTTTGCACTAGTTGAGGTGCACAATATCCGAAGTCGGACCAGGGCCAAGATTGAGGTAAATTTTTACATTAGCCACCCTCAACTTAGGCTTTTGGCCTAAGTCAATGTGCACATGTCCAAGGAGTGACCAGGGCCCAAACACTTATTTTAGGGAAGGTGAGTTAGGTGAATCAAAAGAAATGGTCTATTTTAGGCTCAAATAATTGGATCAAAGGGAACATTGATTTCATTTGGTTGGATCCTTTTAGGCTTAAGTGGAATAATTTGAACAAGGGCCTATGATCACTTCCCAACTTCTAGCCTAGATCATCTTAGCAGGACCAACGGGGAAAGTTTTAGATTGGCACAACTGTCTGAACATTCAACTTTTCTCACACACTTTTGGCACACTGTTTCATTATCAGATTACCCAGTTCAAGTTTTATCTTGAGTCATGAGTTAAAATTGGTTCTTATCATGTCACATTGAGATCCAACACATTCAACTCATCAAGTCTATAGATCTAGCACAATTCAACATTTTTGGACAGAGATCATTTTTCTCATGTTTTTCATGCCATCATGCTTTCATTTTTCTACTTACTCCTACACATACATTCCTAAACATGCCGGTTCAAAAAAAATTAAAATAGTCTCTTGGGGGAAAAGAACACAGTCAAGAAAAGCCCAAGAGAGAATTATGAGTTGGGTTACTTAGACTTCACCCTATCACTCACAATCCATTTACCCTACCCTTAACAAAATAGGGTGCAATTGTCCCCAATGCACAAAAAAGTAAAAACATAATGAATAGGGTGAAGCAAACATATGGCGCATAGTGCCGAAGACCTCTCAACAAGTGGGAAGGTCCGGTTTCCCAGAGCCCGCTGGATCAACACTCGGGTCACCCTCTGTAGTGCCCGCATCTATCATCTCATCACCCTCAGTAGTGCTAACATTAACTTTCACCGCACCATCAGTAGTGCTCACGCTGCTAGAGGCACCAACACCTACCTCCCTAGTCGGCTGCTGGCACATCTCCTCATCTACTAGGGATTCCCTCTAGGCCGCCTCAAGCTCCTGGCACTCCCTCTTGCGAGCTCTCCTAGGCTCAGTGTCATCAGAAGTCCGACTAGAGCGGGGGGACACTTCCCAACACGATGGGAAGAATCAGGCGGCGGCATCTCATCTTCGAATAATGCATCCAACACCGTATTATCACCCGGTGTCGTGGGGGCAGACTCAATCTCTAGTGGAGCTAGGAGTCTAGTAACATCCTTACAGAGGCTCTTTATCTCCTTCTAGAGAGTGGTCACATCAACAGTCAGGGCCGGCCTTTCTAGGATGCTCAACTCAAGGAATGCGGGCACTTATGAACGACCTGGACCTTCTGGTCCATCATGTTCTCCACTCACTACTCAATCCTAGCCCCGGACTCTTCTATCGCACATTCCATCTAAGATCTCACATGCTGCAGTAGGGTAGCCATCTGGGCGTCCAGCTTCTTGATACCGGCTATAGGCATGGTAACAGACCCTGAGGAGGGAGTGGCTCTGTAGGAGCTAAGGGCCTTACTGGAGGCCGGAGATGTGGAAGCTTGGGCATCATCTGTAGTGGCTGGAGGGACAGGATCATCACCCTGCATCTGCTCCACATCTGCTACAAGATCCGCTCCCAACAGTGGCACATCAACCTGTGGCTCCTTGCGAGGGGTAGCTACATTGGCCTCATCCCAAATCAGGCCGATATCTAGGGTCTTGGTCGCCTGAAGCAACCTGTCACAGTGCCACACCGATACTCCAGCATCCCTATAAAGTTGGAAAATGAGGCATGGAAAAGGTAGGGTGGTGGTGGCCTTGAAGGCCCTCTCGCGTATCTCTGCAATCAGCATGTGGGCAAAGTCGACTTCCATCCAACCAACTAAAGACGCACCCATGACTGCTCGGTCCCATGAAAGTAATAATTTTCCTGAGTAGGGGACACATGGTTCTGCACCACTAACTAAAAGAATTTGGCCACAAATATCACTGTGGACTTCTTGATTCACAAGCTCAGGGTGCTGACCCACTCGACGCACTCTCCGTCTGTAGCAAGATGATGGGCTAACAAGCGCAAAAGAGTCTCCCTCTGATCGGCATTCCTATGAAATGCCCTGCTCCTAACGTTGTTCCAGTGATAGTCGAACTCGGACGTGTTGATTGGCAGAGTGTGGCCCGGACTGTAGAGGAAACTGTAGAGAGTGGTCTCAGATATATCAACTGAAAACCCATGCACTAGTGTTGACTTTAATAGAGGTTGAGCGGTGGGCTTGGCCCGTATGTCAATCGATTCTTTGAAGGTGGCGGCGTAAGAATTATAGAACTCCCTAACTATCTCCTCACTGAAGGACCCTGGGCTACGGGCCATCCAGTCGCACCTATGCCTCTGGAAGAGAGTGTGGATGTCGGGTGTAGTGTTGAGAGTGCCTATAAGAACCCAGAACTCCTCGATGACCAGTCGATCTATCTTCTCCTTCTCATTCAGCATGCGCAACTCTCTGTATATCTGAAACTAACCACTTACACACCATCTATTGGGCTCGGCCAGATTTGCTAGAGGCTCAGAACTAGGAGGTATTGGGACATCGCCCGTACCGGTGAGCTCAAAAGATGAGGCAGTCTTGCCGTTCAGAGTGGAGCTGGAGCCGGAGCCAGATGAGGACTCAGAGCCAGCCGGTGAACCGATCAGTGTATCCCTCTCATCAGACTGGGTGCAGTGACCACATCAGCTTGCACCTTCCAGGCTTGGTTTCGTGTGGTGCGTGGTTCAGTAGGAGATGTCTTGGTAGGAAGTGGGGCATATGCAGGGTCACTCTCTGCATTAGTATCTTCATCAATCAGCCAAAAGGATGGTGCCACTGATTTTGACTTGCCCTTCGCAGCGTAAATCGGAACTTGTTTGGGAGCCATAGTACATGTAGAAGCGTAGTTAGTACCAAAACAAGAAAATAAAATACTCAGAAAAATTTTAGAACAAGAAACAAATCAAAATGAAAAACCAAAAAAAAATGGGCAGTAGCTGAACTACCGAGGTGGGTACCTACGGTCTGTGGTTGGACCTACGGTCTGTAGGTCCCCTCCGTAGGTCAGAGTACCCAAAAAGTTGGGTCTCTGATGTGAACCACGGATGTGCAGAATAGTCCGTTGATGGAACGACGGACCATAGTCCACCTCCGTGGTGCCACACTTGGTGATTATTTCATGTGCAACATACCCACGGACCCGACCTATGGTCGGTAGGTTGACCTACGGTCCATGGACGGGGTCTCGTGGGTCAGGTCTGTGCCAGGTATCAGACATCCTCAATTTTGTACCCATTTTTGCAACAAATAAAACAACAAATCTAAGTTCAATCATGCATTTCAACACAATATATGGTAGTTTGTCATCCTTAGAATTCCGATTGCTCACAATTTTGTATTTTTTTAACATACCGAACTAGGAACCCTAAATTAAAATTTCCATTTAGACCTTTTACTTTGATTCAGTTAGTTTTAAGAAACTACACACTCACATACCATCATAACAAGGGTTATTCTAGCATACAATTCAACATTTAACTCTACAATTAACAATCCTAACAACCCAAGGTCAAGTTCCAACTTCGTGACTTCATAATACAACAATGAACAGTGAATGCAAAGTCAGGGTGAAGTCGTTTATCTTTCAAGCAAGCGAAGTGGGTGAGTGTGTGATGCAATGGACTCTTAAAACATTTGAAAAATCATTAAAACTGAACCCGAATCGAGAAATCGTGTGTGAAGGGAAAGTGGGGTGATTTTGGGAGAGAAGAATAGAATCTTGGGAGAGGAGAGGATAATTATGGGAGATGAGAGTGATAGGGGGAATTAATAAGGGAGTTTTGGGATTTGGAGGGATTAGAACCGGTTAGGAGGGAATATGGGTAGTGAGGGATGAATTTCAAAATAAGGATTTTTTTAAAAAAGGGTATGGGTCGGGTCAGCAGAACCCTAGGTTTGGACCCACGATACCCCATCTATGGGCCGTGAGTCGACCTACGGACTGTATCACTCTAAGACTTAGAATTTTGGAGCACTTACCTGGGGATTCTATGGACACCATTCACGGTCTGTGGATGGACCCACGGACCATCGATGGGGTCCGTAGACATCTGCATAGCCTATTTTCTGCAGATTCAACTGTTCGTCCCTACACATGTAGTAACCATGAGGTCTTTCTTTTAACATTTTCTGACACTTTTTAGACACGGACCCTATTCCATATCTAGTGAACAGTAATACACAAATAAAACACCTATCTAAAGAATTACAGAAATTGAAATAAAAGAAGTAAACTCCTAAATCGAGAAGAAAAATCTTTAGTTTACTAGATTGTACATCTTGGGTTGCCTCCCAAGCAGCTCTTTATTTAACGTCGCAGCATGATGTAGGCCTCTTGATTACTCAGACTTCATCAAGATAATAGGCCTCAACCATTTATTGAACACTTTCCTCTTTCCCCATGTAGACCTTAATCCTTTGCCCGTCACTTTGAACCTTGTTCTCGAGCTCGACCGCTCCATGTGGGAACACTTTACTGACTATGAATGGCCCGGTCCACTTGGACTTGAGCTTGCCCGAAAACAAGTGCAACCTTGAGTTGAATAGAAGCACCAGATCACCCATAACAAATTCACGCTTTTCAATCTTTTGATCATGATACTTCTTCAGCTTCTCCTTGTACAAGGCTGAAATTTCATAAGCTTTTAAGCGAAACTCATCGAGCTCATTCATGTCATTCACTCTTTGACTCGATGCGGCACCCCAATCCAAATTCAACTTCTTTAGCGCCCAATAGCCTTATGCTCTAGCTCTACCGGCAAATGGCAAGACTTCCCATATACAAGTTGGTAGGGGGACATACCTATGGGAATCTTGAATGCGGTGCAATAGGCCCATTGAGCATCATCAAGCCTCCTTGACCAATCAGTTCTATTTGCATTCACAATCTTAGCAAGGATTTGCTTTCTCTCTCTGTTGGACACTTCAACTTACCCACTACACTGCGGATGGTAAGGAGTGGCTACATTGTGACGGACTACATATTTCTCTAACAATGCCTTGAACAACTTATTACAAAAGTGGGAACCTCCATCGCTGATATTCACTCTAGGTGTACCAAATCTGGAGAAGATATTTTTTTTCAGGAATAGTGTGACACTTATACCTTTATTGTTTGAAAGTGCAATTGCCTCCACCCATTTTGACACATAATCAACTGCAACAAGAATATACTTCATCCCATGTGAACTCACAAATGGACCCATAAAATCAATGCCCCATACATCAAACAACTCGATCACCAATATCATATTCATAGGTAGCTCTTGCCTCTTTGAAATGCCTCCTTCTCTTTGGCAATGATTACAAGACTTGGCGAAATCATGAGCATCTTGGTGGATGGTAGGCCAGTAATACCCAGACTGCAAAATTGTATGCGCAGTCTGAATACCACTATCATGCCCACTAGCAGGCGACAAGTGACACGCCTCTAGTATACTCATCATCTCAACCTCGAGCACACAACGATGAATAATCCCATCAGCACAAATACGGAACAAATAAGGCTCATCCCAAAAGAACTTATTCACATGATGCATAAACTTTTTCCTTTGGATGGATACAGATCAATTGCCAAGTAGTTAGCAAAGTCTGCAAACCAAGGAATAAGATCATGAGAAGCAGCCAATACATGTTCGTCTAGAAAAGCATCATTAATTTCAGCCCCATCTCCTAGCTTGAGCATCGCTTCCTCCTCTAATCTGAACAAATGATCGACAACTTGATTTTATATCCCTTTTCTGTCTTTCACCTTAAAATCGAACTCTTGCAGCAACAACACCCATCTAATTAACCTCGGTTTTGCATCCTTATTAGCCATCAGATACCTTAATGTAGAATGGTCAATATGCACTATGACCTTAGTACCAAGCAAGTAGGATCGAAATTTCTCAAATGCGAAAACCACTGCAAGGACTTCCTATTCAGTCACTGTATAGTTCTTTTGAGCCACATGTAGATCTTTGATGGCATAGTAAATAGGATGAAGAATTTTCTCTCACCTCTATCCAATACCACACCAAGCGCCACTCCACTTGTGGTATTACGCATATGGGCAAGTCTATGGTATTACGCACTAACTGTACTTGAAGTTACTTCTGAGTATGAGTGCTTAATAAATCCTTGTACTCAAAATCAAATTTATTGTGTGAAAAAGGGATTTCGTTTGAAGTAAGGGCACTAGTTACATTGTCGGAAAGTTGGTACCTTGGTGATAGTAAAACAGTGTATATTGTGTTTTGGTTGGTCGGTCTTTGTCATGTTTTGATCCGCACAAGTTAGCTTGTTGTGTCTGAGAGAAAATATTTGCACTCGAGAAGAGAGTCGGGGTAGAGAGCCATGTGATTTATTGTGTTTGAAATGCTTGCTTCTATACAAGTGTCGTTTAGAGTCTTAGTGTGTCGCTTGAGGACAAACAACGAATTTAAGTTGAGGGTGTTGATATACCGTGAGTTTAAGGTATTTTTAATACATTTCACTTAAGAGTTGTGTGTGCCTAGGGCCATTTTGTATTTGGTTTTTATGTATTTTTCTCATGTTTGCAGGAAATATGATTAGACATGGAAACTGAGAGACGCAGCTGAAGGATGTGCAGAAAAGGGCATCTACGGAGGTGATCCATGGACCGTAGGTCCATTCACGCTTCGTAGATGGGTGTCATAGATTGGCAGACAAGGCTTGAAGGAAAATCAGGGAATTCTTGACCAAGTGTGGAAACACGGTTGCAATCGACGGACTGTATATTGATCTACGAACCGTACTGTTGATCCGTCAAATGATTCAGAAAGGGGTTCCAGTACCTGATTTTGAAGATTCTAAGTATGGAGCTATGGAGGAGGATCCACGGACCGTCGATCAATCTACGGTCCATACTGGTGCTCTGTCGTTTGGTTCAGAGATTTGAAGATTTTGAAGTTAGAAATTTATCCAAGTCCTGAGTCACGGAAGGGACCTACGGACCGTAGATCAATCCACGGTCCGTAGGTCAGTATCGTTGATCGAAACCGCGTCCTGAAATATTATTTCCTTATTTTATTTTCTTTTTAGTTAGGACTTATTTTTCTATATATAGGGCATGTAAACCTCATTTTTGGGAGTTAGATTTTATTACTTTTATTCTAGTTTTTGGCTTTGGAGATTTACTTGCAATTTTAGCGATTCTTGATTTGCTAAGTTTGTTTTGAAGATTTTAACTTTGCAAATCAAGTTGGGTTTTTGGATTTCTTCAACTCTAATAGTAAGTTCATGAATTCTTCTTATACAACTATGAATTGTGTTTTTCCTAGAATGAGTAACTAAATCCACAACTAGGGTTGTGGGAACCATGAGTGATTAACGAAGTATGAGTAGTAATTAAGCAATTCTTGAATAGTGTTGTTGCATGCATTGATAATTCTTTCTCTTAGAAATCTTTTTAACGAGTGCACGCTTTAGAACTCGCCTTGTTACTACTTGCCATACCAAGGAGGTAATTAACAAGAAAAGAATTTTCAACATAGATTTAGTGTGATACTATCTAATAGTCTAATGTCGATTTATGCGAGGGTGAAAACTAAGCCATACATCGATGTGATGTCTAATATGAGGTAAAGGTAAGGGTTAGTAAATTATACACACGTAGCCAGACCAAGGTGCGGGGTGAAATTCTCTAGATGTCGGACCAAGGATTTAGAGATACCTAACTTATCACT
>JAJOOO010001842.1:0-27432 GCA_029582685.1 Solanum piurae
TTTATTTTAGTTAATCATTCTCTTTTAAGGGAAGTTCTATTCGTAGTAGTATTAGTAGGGATGGCAGCGGGGCGAATGCGGGTTTAAGGTTGTGCGGGCAGGTTGAAGCGGATTCTGATTTTTTTTTTTTTTATTGATCTAAAGTATTTAAAACTCAAAAATTAATAAATTAAACTAATAATATATATAAAATCGAACCAAATCACCTCATCACATCCACTTCTCAAGAGTAAATTGAGATAAATTCAATTATATATTAAAATTAAAATTAAAATATTAAAAAACTACACGCAAAATACTACAGGCCAGGTATCTATATAACCAAGGAAAAATAACAAGACACTGCATAATACTCCATAAGTAACAAGTGGTAGCATAAAAATAAAGTACAAACAGGTAGCTGCCGGTAGAGCAAAATCGTATTTGGTACTAATGTATAGAAGCACCATCACCAAAACCTCAATGCATATTATTAATAAAGAGATTGATTACACAAAAAGTAAAGAGCACTCTGACAGAGGTCGCCGGAGCAAAACCATCGCCGGTAGCCATCGCCGGTGAAGGTGCAATATTCTCCGATGCCAAGTCTTGAGCCTCAGACATCTTCAAAACAACTATCAAAACTAGTACAACATAAATATAGAAAAACCTAAGACAAGCCATTGATATATAACAACATATTTATTTTTTAATGATAAATTATTTCTAAGAGAGACTACAATTTATTTATTTTTCAGTAGAAAGATTGAAGAAAAGCATGATATTTATAGTGAAGGCAAAGAGGTACAGATTCTGTTTACTGCATGTATACCATTTGGCTAGGGGAATTTTTGTTAGGAGAAATGGTGTCATTTTACTATAGGATAAAGTTTGACACGTTTTATTCAAGGGCTTCCTTTATTCAATCATCAAATTGAATTTATGCTATTTTTTTTTTTTTGGCTTTTCGTTGATTTTTTCGAGATCGAATTAGGTTTAATATGATATATTATAAAATTTATCTTAACTATTACCATTATATTCGATTGAGCAGAGTATAAAAAAAATATTTTTTTCTCTGATCATATTTTTTTTAGAGAGAAGATTGTGTTTTTTGTTTTTGTTTTTGTGAATTTGAACGCGTAATCTCATTGATAATTTTGAGATGATCGATCAATCTCACATAAATAAATGCAAAAATAATGAAATACAGTTAACTGAATATTTCACAGGAAACAACAATAATAAACAACAAAATAATGATTTTATTTTATTGATGATGATATATATATAGTACACAAAGATGTATCTAAAAAATCTTTCCCTCTTCCCACCAAGACCTGTAATCTCCTTCAATTCTTCATCCTCTTCCTTTTTTTCCCCTTTCTAATTACAATTAAATCTCATTATAACGATATCATTTAAATCGTCTTTTGGTCTCTATAACAAAATAATGTTATAGAAAATATATAATATAACATAATATAAAAATATATTTCAATTTTTTTTATCGTTATTAACGTAGAAATGATTGTTTTAGAGATATTTGACAGTAGAATTTAATGCATGTAATAAGCGAAGAAGGATAATAAAGTAGCCCCAGCCAAAGTTGCCACGTGGGGCAATGACACGGCGGCAGCAGCAACGGCATCACTAGATGGGGCAGAGGCTGGGGCAGAGATCGGGGAAGAGATTGGGGCAGAGGTTGGGGGCAAAATTTGAGCCATGACTGAACTAATTGAGGCAGCAACAATGAGGGTGACACAAGCAATCTTCTTCATCTCCATATTTTTTAAAAATAAATAAATAAATAATAATTGTCTTTTTGAAATTTGTTTTTGATTCTTTTTTTTTTTTTGCTTTGGTGAATTAAATGTGGTTGAGAAGAGGGTTATATATAATATGTCTAGGTATAATTTCAACCACATTTGAATATTTATGGCTAGAGTGATTTTAGGGTAATTGTTAGAAAATCATCTGTTAGATTCTAAGGGTTCTCAATTTTCTTTTTCTTTTTCTTCTTCTAGAATTTAGCATTTTTCTTGTTGGTTTTGGTTTGTCATGTCTTGTTTTTCAGGTCAGAAGAAATTGCAAATTTGAAAATATTTTGACTATTTTTTTATGCTTATGTTAAAAGAGTGTTAGATTTTGAGGGTTGTATTATTTCTTGTTCTTTTAAAATTTTGGTGTTTTTTTTAGTTGTCTATGATATTTAGAGTTGAATTTTTAGTTGATGGTTATAAAATTAATTCATTTAATTCACATTTTAATGAGTTAGATCACTTATATTTCAATTAGATAAATATAAATTTCAATCTATTTTTAACTCATAGAAATAATGGATAACACGTGAGTATTCATATACAAACTCACTTTTGTTCCTAGGAGAATATTTTTTCCTTAAAATTTGAGGAGAGAAAACATTTACTAGATCAATAAAAACACATAAATGCCCAACCCAATCCCTCGCACTATCAACCCTCCCCCTACCAGCAATCTCCACCTACCCCCTTAACTCATGGTCTGTTCTTGAGTCGGGGTTGGAGTCACGATCGAGTCCTAGATTAAGGTTGAATAAGGAATTAGAATTGAAGCTCGAGTCGAGATCGTGGTCGTGGTGAGGGTCCCATGGGAATCATATCTTGAGTCAGAATTAGTTAGGGTTAGGATCGAGGTTAGATCTCATATTGAGGTAGGGTCTCGAGTTGAGATCAAGATTGGAATCGAGGTTAGATCCAAGATTGAGATCGAGGTCAGGATTGATCAAGTCAGGTCCTAGGTCGATTAATATGGATTACAACGATTCATTCAATTCATAATTTACCCATATTCATATGGTGCATTGTAATTCATTTATTATCCATTTTCAACCTGCACAAATTTGATTCAATCCTTCCATTTACCGCCACTTGTGATATTATATATGTCATCATTATTTATCATATTTATTTTAAAGAAGATTGTTTCCTCGGTCAGGTATTAAAAGGATTCAATTTTTTCTGATTATGATTAGAGTGTAGACATACTATGGTGGAAAAGAGTGTAGACATATTTGTTAATTTATACATGAAACTGAATTTTTTTTCCATTTAATTTAAAGGAAAATGAAGGAGGGAAGGGGCAGGTGAAAATAGAGTTTTTTTTCTTCTTTAAAGAGAGTTTAAATAACAGTTAAGTGGTATTTTGTGATTTTGATAGGAACAAATAGGTTCAAAATCAAATTGTTAGTGAGAATTGAGAAAGGACAATATTAGTCTAGATTAGTAAACTGAGGGCAACTTTTTTTTTTTTAATAAATAAATAAATTTGTTGCTTAGTTGGAATAGGGACAAATTCTTGTCAGTCTGTTAACCACATGGGTAAGATTGACCCAAACTTTAAACAAAGATCATATTTAAAATTTTCCCAAATCACAAGGACAATTTTGGTGTTAATCCAAAACTATATTCACAAGTATTCACTTGTAAACGATTTTTTTCGGTCACAAAAAAGTTTCATTTCACAAAAGAAATTTAACCCAAACAATAAATGTTGCGGGTACTCAACACCAAATAATAATAATAAAAGCCTTACGAAACCTGGCTTTTCATGAAGTTAATTAAAGACAATTGAAGTATTAAATGCAACATGCCTTAAAATATATATCCACCTAAATACTCATAATTTATTACTCCACTAGTTATTAACTAAATTATCACAGGATTAACATCATGCATAAGATTGTTTTATACACAGAGTTGAGAGACCAATCATCCAAAACCATATAAAATATTCACTTTTATTGTTTCCAGACTGTGTTTAATTAACATAATAATACTATAGTATAGCCTAAAGCTCCAAAGCTAATAAATTCCAATTAAGTTCCATCGATATTCAATTAAGTGTCCTGGAAGATTCAAGCCAACATGATACTTCTTCAATAACAATTTATTTATCTATTACGAATCACATGGAAAAAAACTACTACATAATACATAAGAAGGCCCCAGCTTTCTATGAAAAATGCAAATGCCAACCTATTTCATCCAATATATATATATATATATATCTGTAAAAGTTGAATGAAATTCATTGAGTGGAAAAACATAGTGTAATATAACAAATGGCAAAGTCCATGGCATTGCTTATGATTATGGCTTTATCTTATTTTACAGCTATAGCAAATTCACAGGTGAAGAACATCTTCTTACTAGCTGGACAAAGCAACATGTCCGGCCTAGGAGGCGTTGTGAATAACACATGGGATGGTATCGTTCCACCGGAGTGTAGCCCAAATCCAGCCATCCTCAAACTTGATGCCAAACTTCAATGGGTGGAGGCAACTGAACCTTTACATGCAGATATCGACGCGAATGTTACTTGTGGGATTGGTCCAGGTATGTAGAGGTGGATTTAAATAGATTAGACTCGCTCGCTCTGAACATGCTAACTATAAATTCTAGATTCGTCTGTGCAGGTATGCCCTTCGCAAATTCTTTGTTGAATAAAACTTCGTTTCTTGGGGAAGTAGGGTTGGTACCATGCGCAATGGCGGGGAACAGAATAAGTCAATGGCAAAAGGGGACTTTCCTTTACAATCAGCTGGTGATGAGAGCCAAGGCTGCTGCAGTGCAAGAATGTGGGGTAACTAGAGCTATGCTTTGGTATCAAGGGGAGAGTGACACAACGTTACTGAGTAATGCAAATGCTTATAAAGGAAAAATGCAGCAATTTTTCACAGACTTGAGAAGTGATGTTGGGATACCAGATCTTTTGATTATCCAGGTAACCTTAAATTTGGTACTCCCTCCTTTCCAATTTGACAGGGAGTTTAAGAAAATAAAGAAGACTTTTGAGTCTTGCAATTGTAAACTAAAGATATGTGGAGTGTACCAAAATGTCTTTAAATTTTATGGTCATAAACATGTCATGTGGGATTAAAAGAGTAGCTAATAAGGGAAAGAGATGTAGGTTTAGAGGATATAGATCAGTTTGTAGATTTATTAAGAACCCTGTAAATATCTTGTTTTCTAGTTGCTGTTTTTTTTATCTAACACTTTTTGATGGTGTCCAGCATGTCCTTAATGCTGAGGAATACACATTTACCAGTTTCAAAAAAAAAATAAGGGAAAGAGATGTTCTTTTTGAAATTGACTAAAAAGGAAGGCAAGTCAAACAAATTGAAACAAAGGGAGTAACTCTTACTGCAGCCTGCAGGAACCGGTTCTTAAGCTGCAGGTTCATCCAAATGCAGTATATTTCCAACACGGAGCATATATGTGTGTGTGTGTGAATATCCACTAAAATTTCAACAAATATTAGATTTTGAACTCATAACTTTAATAATTCAATAAATTCTCCGTCACAATCTGAGGTCAGTCAGGCATCCCTTGCAAAGTTGGTTATTAGTTATCCTTACTTGTTTACACTTCTTTTGTTCAAACTTATGTAGGTGGCTCTAGCTTCAGGAACAAATTACACAGATATAGTAAGAGAAACACAGTTAAATCCTGACCTTGCAAATGTAGTAACTGTTGATGCCAGGGGTTTGGAGTTGCATAAAGACAATTTACACCTTACTGCTTCTTCCCAAGTCCTCCTAGGACACATGATGGCTGATGCTTATCTTCAGACAATCTCAACCACGTCCTAATCTATTCATTAGTCAATAGTGAAAGAATATTTCAGTTATTTTCTCAACATGTGAAACCAGTGTAAACATTCAAAAAGGAAAATGTTCAATACTCTGTAACGTAATCATAAAACAGTACAAGCTATCATTAATTGATGTTTCAATTGTTCAAGCAAAAAGAAGGGAAATGTAGTTTTCTCCATCCAATGATCTAAGAGGGGTGTCAATTTTTGATACATAAAAGTGCCAACCTCCTTGAACATAGAAATTACAAAAGGGAAGATGTTTTTAATAAATGCAGCATGATTTGTAGTTACGTTCCTCTGTAATATCAAGTCCTTTATCTTAGAAGTTTAGAGCAAGCATATAATTGACAATGACACAGGAGCTATGTAAGAAAAGGACGAAAGAATCATCCAGTTAAAGTGGGGGTCGTTTGGTTGTTGGTTACAAAGGGTATTATTCATATATTGAAGCTAGCATAGTCAATACCATGTTTGGTAGATTTTAGTTGCTTTGTATAGAATTCAGCACACCAGGTACGGTGTTTGGTTATTATTTTTACAATCCCACATGAATAATTTATGAGTCAATTTATTTATTTTATAATGCAGGGTAGTAAAATAGAATAACTAATACATGAATAACGAATCCCTACATTACTACCTGCATAACTCTAACCAGCGACCAAGTGGCTGCTGCATCCTGTTCCTTTACCAAAATTAGAACACAATCACTTACAATCTTTGGGTCTTAATCTCTGGATCATGTCGAGTAGAGTACATTTAGCTGAAGCTAGATTTATCAGCAGCTGAAATGTATGTGCATTAGGAGAGACCCTTATCAACCATTTCTTGCAGAAGTGGAAATACCTCATGTAACCTATCCCTTTTAAGAAATCCTTGCAAAATAAAATCACAAGCAAAATCTTCGGGTGAAACCGTGACCATTTTGTTCCATCTTCCTCATCAAGTCTTCTGCTTCGTCTAGCAAACCTCCCAGCATAGGCCATTTATCATTGCATTGTACGACCTCACGTTGACATGTAAACCACCAGAACACACAATTATTGAATATATCTTGAGCAATATCGAGCTTGCCTTTTTTGCACAATCCAGCAATAACAACATCATACATAGAACAGCTGAGGTCAACATTCTTTCTTTCCAGTTCTTGAAGAGCTTCTTCAACATGTCCATTCTTGCACAAACCATCTAGCATGATACAATAAGTGTGACTGTGAGTATCGGGTTTGGATCCTAAAACACGCATCTCATCATACATCTTTTGTGCATGGGAGAATCTCCCTACTCGAAATAATCCCTGCAAAACAGTATTGGTGTATGTTACAATTCCAGGTTTTAATTGTTTTAGAGACATTTCTCTCACAAGATCTATGGCTTTGTCTACGTCCATTCTTTTGCAATAACCATTGGTTAGTGTTAGGTTGAACACCCCTCTGCACCATCGAATCAAACACTTGTTTTGCTTCATGTAACCGACCTTGACAACAGTAACCATCTATCAATGTGTTGTATGTGACTACATCAGGATCAACGCCCTTTTGTATCATACATTCAATGATAGCTTTGGCGTCTTCCACTCTACCTTCCTTGCAAAACGCATCAACTAATATATTATAGGTTTAGACATTCGGAAACACACCATGATGGATCATCTGATTCAGTAGCTTTCTTAACTTCTTCCCATTGGCCAAAATTACAAAAACATTGAATAATTGAACTATATGTAATAATATCAGGATAAATCCCTTTCTCAGTCATTCTAGTGAAAAGATTGTGGGCATCATCTACCATTCGATCTTTGCATAAGCTGTCAAGTAAGGTGTTATAAGCTGCAATGTTCGCTTCGCAATTTCCAAAGTACAAATTTCTTTAAAGAGATGAATAACATTATAACAACAGAGTATTTTTTTTAAAAAATTTCGTAACTACCTTCAACAATTCAGTGAACGCCTTAACCGATGGCGGAGGTCGGTAAACTATCATTCGACGGAATAAAGCAACAGCTTCATCAATATTTTTCAAAATTCTACCCTTAGAAACAAAATTTTGTAGCGAGGCAGATGATGTTAAAGCAATTTTAGAGCTAGTGTGAAAAGCGAACTTACTGAAACCTAATGGATTTTCAATCAGGAAATGCTTCCAGATCGCAGATATGGCTCTTCTTTGCTGCTATTAATTGGGGCGAAACTCAATCACCGGAGGATAAATAAGCTATTCAGAGTTCTCCGATCTCCGGCGAGTATAAGATTTTTTTTTTTATCAAACAGGAGTGTCAATGCAAATTATACGTAAAAATTAGTTGATTTAAAAAAAAATTAATCTCATGAATCACTGTATCCTTTCATAATTATGTTTCAGACTTGTCTCAATGTACATTAATAAAAGATCTCAAAAAATAAATACTTTTAATAAAAAATTTAGGGAGTTGTACATATCCATAAAGTATGAACATGTTATTACAAATTCATAATACTTTAGACGTCATTTTCCTAATTTTTTGGTGTGGTAAAAGTTTACTCTTTTTGGCAAATTATTTGTGGTGACATGATTATTAGTATTATTTTATTTATTCTTAGTAGTAATTATTTTTGAAAATTATAAATCATATATTTATATAAAAGAGAACCCTAGGCCCACCTACGTGGCGCCACCACAAACCAAGATCCTCTTTTAATTTATAGTATTTCCAAAACTAGTTTTCCTCTTTCATGAAAAGTTGCGATTTTTATGAAAAGTTGAAACTTTTATGAAAGGTTGTGACCTTTTCGAAGGGTTGTAATTTTTCCAAAGAGTTATGACCTTTCCGATAAGTTACAATAACTATTTGTTCACACTGCCCTTTATTGTCTATAAATAGATAAATTTTCTCTCATTTTAAAACAACGAAAATTCTGCACTTCTTCTTTTTTTGCACAATTAAATATTCGTTTACTTTGCTCCTATTGAGTGACTTACTGACACCATTGTATTGTATCAATACGTTGGTGAATAAAATCGTTCCATCATGAGATGATCTAATTCTTTAAACCTCAGGTATTAGAGGGGAATTATTTTCTTTAGGAGACAATGTGCATTCAGTGGACTCAATTTTTTCCCTTTCTATTTCATTCTATTTTACATATCCTGATATGTTTTTTTTATGGTCATCAATTTATGCCTGTGATATTAATTGTTGTTTTTGAGTACATATTTTAAAATCTGTTGTTTATGTTTCTGCAAAATTATTGTCTCCAGTTATATTGAACATATACACATATTGTAGGTATATTCATTGTGCA
The DNA here is from genome assembly GCA_029582685.1 of Solanum piurae. Taxonomy (NCBI): domain Eukaryota; kingdom Viridiplantae; phylum Streptophyta; class Magnoliopsida; order Solanales; family Solanaceae; genus Solanum; species Solanum piurae. The sequence continues at coordinate 8,895 of JAJOOO010001842.1, forward strand.
GAAAATAATTATTGTACTTAGTTCCTAGAATTCATGTTTTAATATTCTATATAAAGTAACTTAAAAGTACTATATATAAGCTTACATATTATCTATTTTTATATAGATATGAAGTTTCTCACTTATTAATTGAAGAAATCCATTATGCAAGTTCAAAAGTTATAATTGCTTTGACGTTCAAGCGTATTTTCTTTTTTTGAATCTGTTAACAAATATTTGAATTTTATCCTGAGACATATATCACAATTGTATAATCTATGTAACTCAAATGTGTTCTCTTTCTTACGAAATGCTTTGTATATATATTCTTATTTTCTTCTTTATTTTCCTTTTAATGTTGATTAAAGAACCAATGATTTATTATTTCTTAAATAATTCATTCATGAGTTATGTGATAACGACAAATAATCAAAATAATCAAATTCATGCTGGAATATTGCTAATATTTTTTAAGAACCTATTTTTTCCATTATTTTAATGTATGGATATTAGTAAAGAATTATTTACAAGTTCAACGTAATTATTATTTATGACCGCGCGAAGCGCGGATAAATTACCTAGTATAATTTATATTTTAAAATAGTGATAGAAGAATTCTAATTATTACTAGCTTCATTTGGTTCAATTTGTTTGATCTATTTTGTCTTGGTACGGAGTTTAATAAAATAATGAATATTTTTGAATTTTATAGTCTTAAATTAAAAATATGTCAAATGTATCAAAATGTTTATTAATTTTAGATGTCACGTAAAAGGTTAATAATAGGAAGTAACTTACAAAAATGACTATATTTATAGGGTTATTAAAGTTCAATAGCTATAAATATGGTATTTTTAAAAAATGACTACAATTTTTATATTTTTCTAGCTGTATTTCTTTATATGTTTTTATTTTTCTATTTATACACTAATATAATTTTAACTACAATGAACCAAATAAGAAAACTGTATTAATTGTGTACAGTTAGCATATAAATACTTTGAATTCAAATTGATATCTCTATTTATAAAACTTAAAGTATTAATATATCAAGAATACAAGCATTTATAAAAACTTAATTTATTAATGTACCAAACAAGGTAAAGTATGACAATTAGCATATGAACACGACAATTTAAAAAATGAACACATTGTTGTTAAACAAAAAATGAATACACCAACATAGTATACATATTAATACATTATTGTTAAACAAAAGATGGATACATTGGACAACCAAGAAGCAAGAAAAATGAAAAATAATAGAATGTGTAGGTATCAAAGTGTGTAAGTGTATTTGGTTGTATAAAAAATTGATAAATCCAACAAACGTCAATCTCTTTTTTGTCAATTTTTTCCTATAATACTTGAGGCTTGGTGTTAACTCAGGTATTTGTTTATAAAAATATAGTATTAATGTATCCAATTATACTTGTATTCACACATCACCATTTCAACTTGTGTTAATATTACAATAAAGTATCAATGTATATAAGTATTCTACTATATACAAATTTGACAATCACACAAACCTCAATCTCTTTTTGCTCATGGTCTTCCTGTACCATTTTTTTTTATAACTATAGTCATTATAATGGAGAAAACAAATAATTCTTTAATCGAAATCCTATAAAAATAGATGAAAATATAGATAGATACAAATATAATCTTCATAAAAACGAGAAAAAATAATTAAAATATACTTGATGAATTCAAATCACATAAATTGCTCCTAGAATCATCAAAAAGATCTTAAATTGGAAGAAATTTGGAGGGAAAATATTGAAAATATGTGATATAGAAATATTGATGAAAGAGAAAGTATTAATGAGGGTAAACATGAAAAACTAATCACATAAAATGTGCCTAGACATAATTAAGTATGCTTGTAATAATAAGTTTCCTATTTAATATTTAATAATTTTCTGATTATTTTTATATAATTAACTTTGCTATTTATTGTGTAGTTATATCCATATAACATAAAAAAACTATAACTATTTATTTTAAATGTATATTGATAGTTGTCATATTCTGTAGTTTTTTCTAATAGAGCATTAAACCGTCACTAAAAAAAAGAGTTATTTTTTTAAATGGGCTAAAAAAAAATAGTCGATCAGCTTATATGGCATAGTTGATGAAGTTAATAATTATATGTGAAATAGTCAACTTAGCAGAAAGAAAAAGAAATAAATGAGAAAACTAGGTGTTATTGATATATTTAAAATTAGAGTTTGAAATTAGAAATAAGATTTGCATCTATTTCAAATTAGAAATTTGCTAGCATGACATGGGAACATAAATCCAACTTTTCTCTTGCCTGGTATGTTCTTCTTTGGCTAACAATATTGTAGCCACCCATTAATTATATTCATACTTAGTCGTATATGCAAGCATCCCCTTAGACTTGACCTTCTCCAATAATTTATATTATTGCACCAAATATTTATATCAAATTAATATATACATGGTGTGTTTAAACGTATACAACTATATATATATAACTTGATTAATTACGTATATTTTTATTTTGTTAAGTTATTTAACCATGATATGTTAGCATTGATTTAGACATTTAGAGTAAATAATTGTATGAGCCACAATATAATAGATAATAATATTTGACATTTAAAGAGAGAGAAGTCCGTTATTTACTAAAATTATTACGGTATGCTAAACTTGTAAGTTGTAATCGTCAGCAACTCAATGAGCTTAAATAAACCACCAAACAGCAGTGCAGGTTATTCCTTCCTTAATTAGAGGTTTCGAGTTCTTGATATGAAAAAAACTTGAAATAAGCCCTACCCAACGTGAATCTGAATATCAAAAGAGCTTAAGTAAAAGCCTTAAGAAAGCTGGCTTTTCCTGATGTTAATTAAAGACAACAAACTTGTAGTACTCATGCCACATACTATATTTAAATTAAATGCAACGTGCCTTCAAATATATACCCATCTAAATAATTGCTCATTATATCTAATTATGCTTGAGAATGTTTTTACGTAGAGTTGAGAAAACAAAACCATATAAATTATTCACTTTTTATTGTTTCCAGTCTGTATTTTATTTATTTAAAACATAGATATATACTATAGTATAGCCTAAAGCTTCAAAGCTAATACACTTCAACTAACTTTGATCGATATTTAATTAAGTACCCATTAAGGAATATTCAACGCCAACTTGATGCTTCTTTATGTATCACAATTTTATTTATGCATATCACGAATCACATGGAAAATAAAAAAATATAACGTAATAAATTAAAAAAAGGGTCAAGTTTGCTTTGAACTTCAAAAGTCCTATACCTTAATTCTACACACACAAAAGCTAACCAATTTCATCCAATATATATATCTGAAAAAAGTTGAATATAATTTATAAAGTGGAAAAACATTGTGTATATAACAAATGACAAAGTTCAAGGCATTGCTTATGATTATGGCATTATCTTATTTTACAGCTATAGCAAATTCACAGGTGAAGAACATCTTCTTACTAGCTGGACAGAGCAACATGTCTGGCCTAGGAGGTGTCGTGAAGAACATATGGGATGGTATCGTTCCGCCGGAGTGTAGACCTAATCCGGCCATCCTTAAACTTGATGCCAATCTTCAATGGGTGGAGGCAACTGAACCTTTACATGCAGATATTGACGTGAACGTTACTTGTGGGATTGGTCCAGGTATGTAGGGGCGCATTTATAAGGAGTTAAACTGAACTCAAAGGTTTCGGCTCGAATCATATATGTAGTTGTCAGTATGACTGTATGAGCCAGCCCAATCCATCATAGCTAGCCCATATGAGTTTTGGAGTTTGATGGGATAGGTCGAGCTGACCCACTATTTTGATGGGCCAAAAACATCAAGTCTAATCCAACACTAAATGGGCTGCAACTGGGGACCCATGCATTAGAATTTTAATGTTAACATAAATATCTTGAAGATAATATTACGAAGTGTTTCTTTTCAAATATCTTGAGTCAAATAACATGTCATAACCCAACAATATACCTCCCTTAATTTCTATTTTTTCATTGTTGAGAAAAAAGAAGAAGAAAAACACACTAATGTATATTTTGCTCAAATAGATATGAGTCATGTGTATTTTTATTTTTAAAGTTGTGTATGTGTGTATAAATAGATTAGACTCGCTTTGAACACACTAACTATAAATTCTAGATTCGTCTATGCAGGTATGCCCTTTGCAAATTCTTTGTTGAATAAAACTCTGTGTCTTGGGATAGTAGGGTTGGTACCATGCGCGATGGCAGGGAACAAAATAAGTGAATGGCAAAAGGGGACTTTCCTTTACAATCAGCTGGTGATGAGAGCCAAGGCTTCTACAGTGCAAGAATATGGGGTAATTAGAGCTATGCTTTGGTATCAAGGGGAGAGTGACACAATGAGCCAGAGTGATGCAAATTCTTATAAAGAAAAAATGCAGCAATTTTTCACTGACTTGAGAAATGATGTTGGGATACCAGAGCTTTTGATTATCCAGGTAAACTTTAATTTGGCCCTCTCTCCGTTTCAATTTGTTTATCTGGTTATTATAAACAAATATTTTTTTGTTCAAAGGTGGCTCTAGCTTCAGGAGGAAAGCATTACACAGAGACAGTAAGAGAAGCACAGTTAAATCCTGACCTTGCTAATGTAGTAACTGTTGATGCCAAGGGCTTGCAGTTGCAAAAAGACAATTTACACCTTACTGCTTCTTCCCAAGTTCTTCTAGGACACATGATGGTTGATGCTTTACTTGAGACAATCTTAACCACAACCTCATCTATTGATTGTTGATAGTGAAAGAATAATATTTCAATTATTTCCTCAACTTGTGAAATCATTGTAGCTAGTAAACATTCAAAATGTAAAAATGTATTGATTTTGTGAAATTACAAATGCTATCATTTTATAATGTTTCAACTGTTCAATTGAAAAGAAGGGAAAGATAGTTTTCTCCATCCAACGGTTCATGGAAATACCTCATGTAACTTATCCCTTTTAAGAAATCCAATGACGGGAAATTTTGAAAACGGAATTCGACTAAATGCCACCGAATGGAATCAGACCGTCAACTCTCGATTGATTGATGCTTGATTATTTATGTCGGTTGCGTTAAGCTATTTTAATATTGATGCTATTGAAATGACGATGGCGCAAATCAGACAATTTTCTAAATCAAACGAAAATAGATTGTCAACAATTTGAAACTTGTGGTATAAAACAATTCTTAAATATTTGTGTGATTATAAATTATTTCATTAAGAGTAAAAATGTGACATTCTTTTTGAGATGGACTAACAAAAAAAAATGTCACACATAAAATGGGACAGAAGGAGTATATTGTTTTGTCATTGTGTTGTAGCTTTGTAAAGTACCAAAGAATATGAAAGGCTATTCTGTCAATGGAAGCTCAAAAAATAAAAGCTCTGATATTAAAGAAACTTCAAGAGCATTAGCTTGGTTATCCTGCCAGGTTTGTCTATCAGTTTGTTTGCTAGGAAATCCCTTTTATCAATTGCATCGGCAGCGGGGCGCCCAATTGCAATCGATAAAGCAACTCAAGTTCGATCAAGACCTAGCACATCAAGAGTAAAAGTTGAACTTGATCTATTGGACAAGGATCCTAAACGAATTAAACTCCAGTATTTGGATGAGGAATCTAGTAAGATTTTGGAACACTTTCAAGAGATTGTTTATGATAATCTTCCTCTGTATTGTACTAATTGCAAGTATCAAGGCCATGCCGAAATAAATTGTTGTCTAATCTTGAAAAAGAACATAGTCCATGATGAAGAAGTAGGTGTAAGAGAAGAAGAAATTGAGCATGATATCCAAAAATATAATATAAGGGTGACGCAAGGAGAATTATGAATGAGAAGAGAGGACTAGAAGAAGTTATTCAAAGAGACGATGATAAAAATCCCAGTACGTGCACCAAAAACAATGTATTGGTGATAACTGAATCATACAAATCTGATGATGCAATGCACAATAATTCCAGTCCTATTTTGGTTCAAAAAAATCCTCAAGCTCAAGCAAACTTGAATTATGATTTGTTGGTGGAAAAAATTTCAGATAATGATGCACAAGGTGTTGTTGAGGTCCAAAATAATCTAGTTAATATCAAAACAACGGTTGAAAATCAAATTGTTCCTACAGACAACGTTCCAATAGGTATTGCTACTGTTCAATTTGATCCTAATGTCAACGAAAAATCTTCAGTTGCTATAGGCATTGAACACGAATCTGATAAGGCTTTGGGGGGGCGCATCGAAAAACAGGGGCATGCCTCAACTTTGGAAACTATTGAGACATCACAATCGGTTGTCATTGAGGATAGTCAAAATGTGACAAAAATTGGTTCTTCGACATCTGCAACTACTATATTGAATGCACTTCTTGGTGTATCTCAAAGATTGAAGAATACAAATTCAAGAGTTGTGGTTGTTGCATCACTAGTTGATTCTCAACAGCAAGTAGGTGATGTTAATGCACATGAATCAGATGAAAATCATAGGCAGCATTTAGTTGTTGTACAGGGTAAACATGTTATAGGGACTGAACATGAGGCAACACAACGAGTTGAAAAATCCAGTGGTGAGGTCTCTGCTCAACATGGCAGTAAGGGCTGGAATCTGGTGGCATCGAAAAAAGCAACAACTACTTCAACAAATAGTTTGATGACTTCTAGTGGGCAAAAATGTGTTACAAATGAGAGTCAATGGGCGAATATGGTAGAAGAAGAGAAGGAGCATGTCACACCTCATAGTAAATTGAGCCCCGGAGCACCAACCTTTGTGCCTAAGGGTAGTAGCGTTGTCTATGTTTCATCTCCGTTACATCGGGGGCAACCATTGATTTTAGTAGGTTCTAATGTTCAAAAAAATTCGGTTAGTGACAAGGAGCTTATTGATGCATTGGGAAGTTCTGATGTTGAAAGGTTGGTTTCTCTTACACCTATTAACATTAACAAACAACTACAAGTTGGTGGTAGTAGTGCTTTCTGCCCAAATCAGTTTGCTAACCTACAAGATGAGGAAAGTGATGAAGAGGATTGGTTGGATCACTGCTTTGGGAATGCAACTAGGGATGCAGACATTCTCCTAGGCAACAACTCAATAACAAAAAGAAGCATGGAAGAAAGAATAGTCGGGATGGCAATGTGACTGAAGAGTTTGTTCTAAGGCACCTACCGATGTGACTGACAAAGCAGAATCATATAACAGTGTCAACATATTCAGCAAGATCCAATAATTCCAAGAAGAAGTGATGAACTATCAAGTGTTGCTGGATAGATTTGAAGAAGGAGACGAGCAAAATACTACAGGTTACTTTAGATGGACAATCAATTCTTTTTAATTCAGGCATATTTAAAAGGAAGGATGAGGTCGATAACTCAACCTTCCTGTTGGTTGTTATATTTTTGCACTGTTTAAGCATCCTCATTTATAATATCATCATAGAGTGTATTACAAACTCTGTGCTGATCACAAAATACCTAGTTTTCTCTAGCTCGTTTCATGCTTGTTAGTTAGTAGAGGTTTGTTACCGCATTAGAATTGGTATGGGAGGGCCTGACCTCCCTTGCTTGTACTTATCCCTATTGAGAATTTTATTTCTAATAAAATGGTAAATTTGCCCAACAAAAAAACATTATTATAAATTATAATTTAAAAGCTTTGCATGGTAACAAACAAACAGCCCAAAAATAAAAACCGGTAGATGAAACAATTTTCTTTATTAATAGTTTAATGTTGCTGAAATTATTCATTTGATAGAAGACCTATATAAATACATAGTCAAACTTCTTCATAAAGTACATTATTAATTTCGAGATTTTTTAGCTACTATAACAATTGGATTAAACTTTTTTAATGTCAAATTCTAAGCTTAATGACACCTTATATAACAAAAGAAAAATCTTTCTATGATGGCAAATATATTCATGATAAAAAAAATTCATATAATATATTATATTAAAGTATCAAAATATTTGGTCAAAATCTAGACCTAGTTGATGCTGTTATAAATATAAAAAATGTTATAAAAAGGGAAATATAACGTAAAATATCGATTCTAAGAAAAACTTGATTGTTATAGTGATATTGTTATATAAGGACGATGTTATTGAGATATCCGACTGTAGATATATTATATAAACTAAAATCAGAGTTTATTATTAATTGGGGGGTCGTTTGGTAGCCGGATAAGAAATAAATTATTCATGTATTAATTTTCGTATAACTTATATGATGTTTGGTAGGTAGATAGAAAATAATTTATTCATGTATAACATTAATATGGCGTTGGTTGACAATTTAGAAATCTGAATAACTAATATATGTATAACCAATTAATCCCTACATAACTAAATATTACATAAATTCACTCATAACTAATTTTTATATTACTAATATTTGCATAACTCTAAGCAACCGACCATGAGGGGTCTAAATAATATTAATTCTACTAATTTAAAAGATTAGCCCTGAGTGAAGCAATTAGTTTCAACCATTCATTTTTAAGATGCTATTAATTACATATAAAATATTTTCTTTGTCCCTAGTTACTTGTCTACTTTTAAATTGACACATCTATTAAGAAAACAATTATTGACATAATGAGTTTACCATTTTACCCCTATTAATTATGAAGTGCATGAATTAAAAAACTTAAGATTTCAAAAAGTTCTACTTTTTTTCAAAGCAATTAATTGAGGGTATAATAGGAAGTGTCTTTTATCATTTCAAAGTCCAACCTACATTTCTCATATTCCTACCTACCTCGCAAACTAACTTCTTTTTTTCGATTCTATCTTTTAAGAGAGAGAGAAAAACAAACCCAATCACTATCCTACAAATATATCAATAAAAATAATAATAGTCTTTCTATTTTATTTTACGCGACATATTTAGAATTTGTAATCTAAAATAATTTTTAAATATTTGTATGGTTGAAAATTTTGAAATTAAATTATTTTTAGTAAAATGACATTATTTTTTACACTATAGATATTATTGATTAAAAGGAAAGATAGTCACCTGAAACGAAGAGGATAATAATAATTTACCTAAATTGCTTAATAAATTACACTAATCAATCATTGATTATTATAGTATTAATAAAAATTGCTTTACCTGTTTTAATGACATGTGGCCCCGTTTGCATTAACAGCGTGACGGCGACGATCCCTCAACTTCGCCGGCGACTCTTTCTCTTTTACTTCTTCAAATCAACTTTCTACCTGTCTTCTCAACGTGGCATATTCCTCCAGCTCTCCCCTGGGACCCACACGGTTTATCATCTCCCTATATAAACCCTTACTCTACCTTCTTCACTCTTCATCCCGATCTCAATTCCAATTCCGATCGATCAGTTCAATTATCTCTCCGATTCTCTGCAATTTCTGAGATATGGAAGTGAAAGCTATGGCAGTGTTTTTTGCAATTGTTGCGATTTTATCGGCGGTCGCTTCCGCTCAGGAACCAACATTGGCTCCGGCACCGTCGCCGGACCAAGGTGGCTCGTTTTCCCTACCGATTTCCGGTGCGATTATCTGCTCCTCACTGATCTTTTCTGTTGCCGCTCTTCTCAGGAACTAGATCGATCGCTCTTTATTCCTCGTTGATTTGATGACTATTTATTCATCTGCGTTACCGCCGGTACTTATGTAGATATATACATTTTAGATAAATGCAGTGGAATTTTGATGCTTGAGTGAGATTTTTTTTCTTTCTTTTTCTTCGCCTGGTGATAGTAGGGATTATTATACTTTATATTTTGTATAATTACTGGTTTGGCTATATAATAAAGAGAGTTTATATTTTTGTATTACACTCGCAGTGTTACATAAATCTTGAGCTAGGGGTGTTAATAAATATTTGGAAGTATTAGCTATATTTCGGAAACTCTACCCAAAAAATGTCTTTTATTAATTTGATTTGATAAATTTTAAAAAAATTAAACTAAATCAATATCGTTATTTCGATAGGCTATGACGTCTATAATTTTCAAATATGTTGGGAATAAACAAATTATAGGAAGGGAATTTTGATGATACGTTGATAATAATGCTCAGGCTCAACTAAATTCATTTTGAAAGAGAAAAGGAACAAGAAGAATAAAAAGTAGAAAGGAGTAGGAGGAGTTGTTGAACGAAGAAGAAAATTTAATATATTAGAAAGTGAACAGTAGTTCATTTAAAATTTTAGGATCATTACTCTATAATACTTCCTCCATTTCAAATTAATGAAATTGTTGAGATATTTTTCATTTTTCAAATTAATTTAATTGTTCAATTTTCAAGTTTAGAATGTTCTTTCAATTTTATCCTTTATTAATTAGTATTGGAATTAATTGTTAACTAATATTTAGTTATTTTAATCATAAATTTGACAATAATTAATAAGGATAAAAATGGAAAGTTATATCTGATTTATGTATTAATCTTCTTTTCCTAAAAGGTGTAAAACATCTCAATAATTCAATTAATTTGAAATGGAGGAGTATAATCTCACTTCAGTGGCAGCTTAGAAAACCCTAAAGTTAGCATCGACGGCCTCTAACGGTCAGAATCTGGAGCTCCGATCGACGGAGCTCCACATGGGAACTCACAATAGTCCAGAAAACATGCTTCGATCCCCACCTAATCTCCCAAATTTCCACCAGACGGAGTTCCCTCCTCTGAACAACCTCAACATAGCTCCTCCTCAGAGTTTCCAAAACGGCAGATCGGAACACCCGATCAACTTTGCAGCAGCTGTGGGAGGCTTTGGAGGCAACGGAGCAAGAAGGAAGATTCGCCTTCCTCATAGACCCTACGACTTGAAAAAAGGAAGACCTATAGTAACCTTCTCCAAGGCAGAAAATGATATATTGGCTGAAACATGCAAGCTTACTCTTATGGGTAAGTTTTCGAGGATTCGACCATCAATTGAAAAAATAAGAAACGATTTCAAGAAGAACATTCAACTAAAAGGCTCAGTGAAGATAGGAGCTTACAATTTGCATCATGTTTTCTTGGATTTCGACCTAGAGGAAGACCACAGAACTATCTACGGGAAAAATTTTCTCACCTTGTGTAACCTGCAGATGAAATTATTGAAATGGACCACTGACTTTATTCCGGAGGCTGAAACCACCTTAGCCCCCGTCTGGATTAACCTGCCAGATCTGAGATGGCACTTCTTCGAATGGGATGCACTCTGTAGAATTGTTGCTCCGATTGGAGTCCCGATTATCTCGGATAAAGCCACTCTCTCTAAATCTAGACCAACCACGGCAAAAATCAAGGTGGAAATTGATATCACAAACCCCCAAATTACCGAAATTCAAATTGTGATTAAGAACGAGAATGGAGAGCTAGAGTCTATCAAGCAAAAAGTGGAATATGAAAACGTACCAGAGTATTGCTGCTACTGTAAGGCCCAAGGTCACAGTGACACCAATTGTAGAATCCTTCACCCTGAGCTTAGAGGAAATAACAAGAGTGAAGGAGGAGAGAATGAGAATATACAAAGGCCCCGGCAAAAGGTAAACGATATCCTACATGCACCTAATGAGTTTCCGGTACAAACTGAAATAGGAGGTACTACTGCAACAAGGGAGAAAAGAAATGAAGATAGAAGTTCACAGTGCCCTACAAAGGACGATAAAGGGTGGACAACAGTAACTAAAGGAAAAGGAAAGAAAACGACGCTGGGAAACAGTAACCTATCGGGACAGAGTGGTATAAAATCTAGCAGCCAACCTGATCCTCCTAGAAATGGTAAGGATGATAAGGTTTTGGACAGCATTGAAGAACACCCCAAGATATTTGGTACAACTTTCAAAGCCCAAGAAACGAACAAAGCTGAAACCAACAATCCCATGAGAAGCAAGAGGAAAGTCAGTGCAACACCAAAGATGACACACGAAAATGCTTCTTTAAGAAAAGCTAGAGTGCAAAAGAAAGCTACTAAAACAATTAGCCAGCCATACGAAAGGAGAACAAGAAGCAAAAAAGGAAATCAGGATGACGGAAACAAAGACACCACTCAACAAATGGACATCCATAAACCCAACAAAAATGAGGACTACAAAGAGGGAAAGGCCCAAACTACGGACAACGACCCCTCTCAGATCACTATCAGGATCGACAAAGAGGTGGAGGAATCCCTAGACCCAGTCGATAGAGGTAAAGAGGTGAACAATTCCCTAAATGAGGATGAATATAATCACTACGAGTCAGCTTCAGAGGAGGAAATGGAGGAGGATCAATTCCACGACATTCAGGACCACCAGATAGAGAAAGAAGCCAAAATCCTCAATGGAGGAGCTCAGGGAGAACCTTCTACCTCAATTCTTAGCAATACAAATGACTCTAATCTTGTCACTGTCCCAATCAAACTAATCACCAAAGGAACAACCTTAATTGATAAGGACTGTTACATGGTGGATTCAGTCAACAATGCACACATGTCTATGCATAGTTCCAATCTTAATAGTTCCCAATGATTAACACAATCTCTTGGAATATTAGGAGTGTTAGAACTCTAAGTGCTTTCGATAGACTTAAGATAATCAAAAAACAAAACAACATCTCCATCATTAGCCTACAAGAACCCTTTGTCAATGCGGACCATATAACTCATTATATGAGAATACTAGACATGCAAGGCTTTTTTGCTAATGTCAATAATAAAATTTGGCTATTTTGGGCAAATGACTTCATTATTACTATTCTTCATGACACCCCTCAGCATGTCACCTGTTATGCTAACCATGTTAACTCAGGAGCTAAGTTTCACTTGTCTCTGGTTTATGCTAAATGCAGGACTATACTAAGAAGAACTCTATGGGTGGACCTTGTATCCATCTCCAACAATATACAAGGCCCATGGAGTATAATGGGAGATTTCAATGTGATTGCTAAGGTGGAAGAGAAGCTAGGAGGAACCCCCTATAGATTGGAGAAAAGTTTTGACTTCCTTAACTTCATGGACGACACATGCGTCCAAGATGCAGGCTTTGTAGGAAATATCTTCACATGGTGCAACAACAGAGGTGCTCCAAACACAATTTGGAAGAGACTTGACAGAATGTTATACAACTCTGAATGGTTCGACTTATTCAATAGAACCACTGTCACTCATCTACCCATAACTTGCTCCGACCATGCCCCTCTCCTAATATAGTTCACCACTTCAGAAGAGGCATATACCAAATATTTCAAATTTCTTAATGCCTGGACAGATCATCCGCAATTTTTAGAGGTCATGGGAAAGATTTGGAGTTTTGAATGTCAAGGGAACCCAATGTGGATACTGCACCAAAAGCTTAAAAGAACTGCTTGCCTTTTAAGTAATTGGTCCAGAAATACCTATGGAGACATTTTTGAAGTCCCTAAGAGACTAGAACAGGAGATAAATAATCTGGAAATTGCTCTTCAGGAAAACAACTCTCCATCCACAAGAGCAAGTCTGAATAAGACAAAGGCTGAATATGTGTTCTACTTGAAAACTCAGGACAGCATCCTAAGGCAGAAATCCAGAGTGAAATGGCTAGTGGATGGAGACTCCAACACCTCATATTTCCATAAAACCATCAAAGACAAAAGAAGGAGAATCGGAATCAACAAGATCATGAATGAAGACCAAGAATGGGTGGAAGGTAATAAAAAGATCGCAGAGGCAGGGGTCAAATACTTTAAAGGAATCTTTAGTCAGATCCCTGAGTATAATGACTTCCAAGACCTGGACTGTATCAATACATCTATCACAGATGAGATCAACAACGACCTGGTTGAGCTTCCAACTGAAGAAGAGATCATAAACAACATTATGACCATGGATCCTGACAGTGCCCCTGGGCCTGATGGATTCACAGCTAAGTTTTTTCAAACCTGTTGGGGAGTGGTAGCCCCCGAGGTTACTAACGCTCTACATTCTTTCTTTTGTGGTACTAATCTCCCTAAATGGTTCACTCATACTAACATTGTCATGATCCCTAAAGTTGATCATCCTCAACAATTTTCTGACATGAGACCTATTAGTCTCTGTAATGTAATCAGTAAAATCTTTTCTAAAGTTCTCAATTCTAGACTCAGCAAGGTGCTTCCCTCTCTGATCAGTAAGAATCAATCTGGTTTTATTAAAGGGAGATCTATTACTGAAAACATTCTCCTTGCTCAAGAGATAATTCAGGACATAGACTCTCAAAATGTGGTAGGAAATGTTGTGCTTAAACTTGACATGACTAAAGCTTTTGATAGAGTCTCTTGGCCTTTCCTTTGTATCCTCATGCGAAGAATGGGCTTTTGTGAATTGTGGATTGACATGATTTTTAGACATATCTCTAGTAACTGGTACTCTCTAATTGTTAATGGCAGTAGGCACGACTTTTTTCAATCTAAAAGGGGCTTAAGGCAAAGAGATCCTATTTCCCCTTCTTTGTTTGTAATCAGTGCAGAATATCTTTCCAAAAAACTCAATGATTTAGACAACAATACTGATTTCTCTAGCTTTAACATGAATAAAAAAGGCCCTAGAATCAACCACTTAGCTTTTGCTGATGATGTCATTTTATTTTCCAGTGGATGCAGGAGGTCACTAGAAATGCTGATGGAAACTCTCAACAACTATGAAAGAGTATCTGGACAAAAGATCAACAAATCAAAGTCTAGTGTCTCACTATCTAGCAAAGAACATGATCAAGCTAGACAAAGAGTCGAGGAAATAATTGGAATGACCTACAAAATCCTTCCAATCAAATACCTGGGCTGCCCTTTGTATAAAGGACGGAAACACTATGCTTTGTTCTCAGAAATGATGAGCAAAATTCTTCACAGAATTGGGGGATGGCAGAACAAGTTCCTCTCAATAGGAGGAAGAGTTGTGCTCATTAAACATATTCTAATGTCACTTCCAGTTCACTCATTTGCAGCAATACACCCCCCTACTGGAGTTCTGAATCAAATGGAACAAATGTTTAACAGATTCTTATGGGGGGAACCAGTGAGAAAACAAAAATGCATTGGGCATCTTGGGAATCCATGTGCTATCCATGGGATGAAGGAGGAGTCTCCTTTAGAAGACTTCAAGATATATGCAAGGCATTCTCTGTGAAACAATGGTGGACATTGAGGACTACAAATTCACTGTGGAGTGAGTTTCTGATGGCCAAATATTGCTTAAGAATCCACCATGTTATTAAGAGATGGTACTCAGGAAACTCTCACTCTTGGAATGCCATGTGCAAAATCAAAAGTACTGTGGATCAACATATCCTCTGGAAGGTAGGCAGAGGTAACGTATCAGTTTGGCATGACAATTGGACAGGATTTGGGGCTCTTTGGCAATTTTTCCCTGAGGACAGAAAGCCAAGAGAACTGAAATTATCAGAGCTATACATTAATGGCCAATGGCATTGGGGAGGGTGGGACATCTTTCTACCTTCCCTAGTGATACATCACATCCACGACATGCAGATAAACTTGAATGTGGCTCTAGATGACAAACCAATTTGGACTCCAGAACAAAGTGGAAAATTCACTGTGTCTTCGGCCTGGCAAATGTTGAGGCAAAAGAAGCCTAGGAATTGGATCAATGACAAGACATGGCATAAAAAAGTTCCCCTGAAGATGAACTTCATGTTGTGGAGAGTTATGAGAGATAAAATCCCTACTGACTCTAGACTATCAAAAATGGGAATATCTATTGCCTCGAGATGCTGTTGTTGCAGACTCCCCAAAGAGGAGGACACTGAACACTTCAGTTGCTCTGGAGATTTTGCTAAAAGGATTTGGTCATCCTTGTGTGGTCCTATGGGCATTCCCTGCACTAATGTCCCCTTCAGACTCCTGATCAAACATTGGTGGACATGGAAAACCAAAAATCCAGTCCTTGATGCGATCATGAAATGTCTTCCAGCCATCACTGTTTGGGAACTTTGGAAGACTAGATGTGACGCTAAATACGGGAAACAATTCTACAACACAAGGAAAACAATTAACAATATTTCTAGCACCCTTGCAATGCTTCTTAAAAATCAGTTCAAGTTGATTAATGTGGACCCGAATTGGGACTCCATTGCCTGCCTGATGAAAAGTAATATCAACTCCACAATCATTATCCGAGTTAAGTGGTCGAAGCCATCTAACAGCTTTGTGAAGATTAACTCGGATGGTAGCTGCAAGGATGGTTACTGTGGAGGCGGGGGAGTGATAAGGGATCAATCGGGCTCACTAGTTTTTGCCTACACTTTAAACCTCGGCCAAGGAACTAGCAATTGGGCAGAGGCAAAAGCTATGTTGTATGGAGTTCAATGGTGCATCAGTAATGGGTATGAATTCATTTTAGCAGAGAGCGACTCCAGGTTGCTAGTGGATTGTGTGAACGACTTAAGCATCACCCCGTGGAGAATTCACGATGAGGTCAAGGAGCTGAAGGATCACATGGAAAATACTGGATTCATCCTTAATCACTGCTACAGAGAGGCGAATAAGGTGGCTGATGCACTAGCATCCATGAGCTTCTCGAATCCTGGCAACATTCTATATGAAGATTTTGCAGACCTTCCTACTGGAGTGAAGGGACTCATGACCATGGACAGATGGGGGCTGACCAATTTCCGTACCAAACAAAAAAAGAAGCAAGATTTAATATGGGATCCTCCATAAAGGACCTTGATTCGGCTAGTCAACTAAAACTTTTTGCACATTGGCTCCTAACTTAGAAAGCCAATTGACAAAGGCCTTCTTTTGTATTTACTTCATCTCATATAGGATCTTGGAATCCTTCATATCTAGCTGGGAGGAGTAATTCACTCATTGTAACCTCCCTCAGATCATCATGTACCTTTTTGATGGAAGATGAATAAAATTCAATTTTTTAAAAAAAACAAAAAAATAAATAAAAATTAATTGATTAATTAATTCTTCTTCAGCATATTATATAAGAATGATATTTTGTTTGCAATAAAAAAATGTTCCAAAAAAGTATTGGTGTGGTTTTCCTTCTTTTTTTAAAATGTATAAAGATGAGTTGTTCATCCTTCATGTAACTCAAGGAGGTTTGGACAAATATTCATTTTTTTCCTCTTATTTGTATAGCCTTTTTAATTTGGTGATTAATACAAAGGTTGGGCATACACCCAACCCCATCAACACTATGGTTTAAGAATTTTTTATCATTAATAAATTATTTTCTCTATTCATTTTTATGTGTCCACTATTTTAAAAATAGATTTTCGTTTTTATTTGTTACTTTTAACATATTAAGAAAAAATAATTTTTTTTCTTCATATTTTACGCTTAGCAGTAGTTATTTATTTCCCAAATTATTTTATAAGAAATAATATTAAACATCAATTAATAGGGATAATATAATAAAATAGTCATATTAATCATTATTTTCTTAATAGGCGTACTAAAAATTAATGGAGTGAGTAATATAATTTGGTATGAATAGTAAATGCAAATTTATTATTATTGCGGGTTGTTTAAAAGCAAAAGTACTTTTATGAAATAGCTTTTCCATCCTATTCTGGTCCCTACCAAGAGATTTAATAGGAATTATTTTTAAGCAGCATGGATAGCTTTCAGGCACACATATCAAGATATCATTGGCCCTTGTTAAAGGTGCGTATCGTTCTAATTTTATCGGATTTCCCTAAAGCGATCCCTTGTTAAAGGTTTCTTTTCAATATAATGTTTTTAATTCTCTTTTTTTAACCATATGATAACAAAATTTTACTCACTCGACTAATCTAGAATTTCAGATTCGTGCCACATAGGTGATAAGACCCATATAAGGTGAAGAGTTTTTTATCAAGAATTTCTCTATATATTTATAGAGTTTGAACCCATTAACCCAAAACCTTATTGGTTGTGCGAAGAATCCATTAACAAAAGATCTTATTGATTGTGTGAAGAACCCATTAACAAAAGACCTTTCTTTGACCCCCACGAAAATGGACCGCAACTGATAGTCGTAGTTGATTTTGATTCGAGGATCAAAGTACATTAGAAAGCTACATATAAAGTGTATAGAAATATTAATCTTAATGGTGTGAAGCCTTTAGGAAAAAAATGTGTTAGCTTGAAAAATTAGAGGAATCTATTAAGGTTACATTTTGGGAATGTTTTAGCCAAATAACTGGTATCAGAGTCAATGATCTGATAAGACAAATATGAAATTGGTAGAGAGGTAGCTAGCATGGGCCCGGGCCTGGCATTACATCTTTGCCCGTCTACAGGCCGGTTTACTTTATCAATGGCTTGGAGACACATACACTTGAAAAGAATCATACGGACTATATAATTTGGTGGCTCTTATCATTCAGATGAACGCGGGTGACATACATTTAATCTAAAAAAGGTCCATGAGGTCACAGATCGTGTAGAATTTAGTTGAGTGAAAGATTATGTGATGCCCCAACCTAAGATTAGAAGTCCCACATCGATAAAACATAGGAGATATGTTGAGTACTTAAATAAGCAGACCTTACCAACTAGTGACGCGTTTTAAAGTCATGCGGGCCTAGGCCCAAAAAGCGGAATATATCACTAGCGAGTT
>JAJOOO010001843.1:0-43833 GCA_029582685.1 Solanum piurae
GAGGTTATCAAAGTTAGGCCTCAATATGATCCTTCTAAGTTACACGCCAAGCTTTTCTTTTGAGGTTATCAAAGTTAGGCCTCAATATGATCCTTCTATGTTACACGCCAAGCTTTTCTGTTGAGGTTATCTTCAACTTCTTGCATTTGCCATTTCTTTTCCGTCTCATATTTGCAGCAGTAATAAGTTTATATTCCGAGTGGGGCATCTCGCTAAGCTTACCAAACCGTTCCTCATAAAAGTGCCACACCTCCGACCTGCTCAAGAGAAAAACCAACAATAGAACTTTAGCAAGGAAGTTCACATAGAGAATAAGTTCGAATAGGGAAATGGGTGCAGCAGCCTACCAATATGCTAAGAACTGAAACGGTGCATACTTCCCATAAATATTTTCAACATCTCTTTGAACGTTCTGTATGGTGGAGGTTCTCGCATGAACCTGGAATTTTTTGGAAAAGTGAATGATCTGTCTTAAGATTCCTAATAACATGTGAATCCATAATAATTTCAGGGGAATATCACGTGCACAGGTGTACATTGGAAGTAATAGACCTGCCTTTAAGTCAAGTTTGAAGTAAAAGTTAATACCTGTTTTAGATGCCTAATTGTTTCTGAATCAGTAGGAATCACATGATAATAACCCAAGCACATCAGTACATTAGCACAAGTAAATGGGCCAAATCCATCTATTTCTCTCAGCTGCTCAGCCATTTTATTATAATTGGACAAGCTTGGGTTGCTACAAGCTTCTTCAAGTTCTTTCAACTGAATACTGCCTTCAACTATGCCCTTAGCAAGCTTTATAATGCGGCCAGCTCTATAACCAAGACCACAATGCTTTGCTAGAAAACTTTCATCAAGGCTTGCTAATTCTTTAGGGCCAGGGAAATTCCCAAGCTGATTAAAAGAGCTCAGCTTTCTATCTTCTGAAGGATCAGGATTGACTGGTGCACTTATACTAACTTCGCAAACCTCAGTAGTATCCTGACAAATATTACTTTTTTGGAGAACCTCTTCACCAACTGAAAATGCAGGTGTCACAGTTACACCCGGTTTCCCTATATCTATGATTTCTTCGACTTCGGTAAGCCTCTCCAACAAGTTTCTGGAACATCCATAGGCTCCAGCTCGATTCCGTGATTCGTTTCCTGCTGGTGTTTGTGGAGCGAAATGCTCTGACTTGGAAGTTACGCCCTTCAACTGATTTTGATTATCAGGATCAGGAAAAGATGCAGCTGACGACGGACAGTTCAGTTCCAACTGAAGCTCACATAATGCTTCAGCCATGCTCAACGTCCTTGACCACCTACACAGGAAGCAAAGATTATCAGAAAAGGCCACACATTTATGAATATTTCTTTCTTTCGATTTTATCCAAACACCATATCAAGCTGCTACCAGGGCTACATGTCCACAATTTCACTTCTCATTAAACAATTGGTTCATTCTCTTGTTTTCTTCAAAATCTTGACTTCCCTACTCAGCTTGCATAACATCATTGGTTCGACTAGAAAAATTCTTAGCATAGGTTTATACTATATTGTCTCTTTTTGATTAATGAATGTAACTAGTTTAATACTGCTACTCAGTTCAACTACTCACTGGCAATTGCAGAGCAGCATACACTTCACCATGTCCTCAAACAATGTCGGCGATCTAAACACTCTCCCAAAGCCCCTCTCCTTTGCTTCTCCACAAATCTCCTGAAACTGTTTCACTCTTTTATTCTCTTCCACTGATAATCTCACCATTCGCCTCACTTGACCCTATATAACAGTAAAAGAAACCCGGCCAATAAACAAAGCCACACAAGGAGATGCATAAGGTACAAAATTTACACAAATACTTTCAGAAAAAAAGAGTACCAGCAGAGAGCGTCGGTGTATAGTAGAAAGGGAATCGGTACCGAAAACACAGAGAAGGAGTGAATCAGGAGAATCCGAGGGTTGAGTAATTTGGACGAGAACTGATTGTTCGTGATCATCATCGTTAATGTTTTCGGAGAGGCGTAGTGGGCGTTCTAGGGTTTTGGAGAGAGTGTCCCAGCGGTTTGGGGCCATCATGAATAGGCCGTGGCTACATACTGCTTTTTCCAAATCGAATGTGGCGCAGTCTCCGTCTCCGTCTCCGTCTTCGAGTGGTAGCTCCACCACCACGCTGCGGTGGCGATCGATCTCTTGCCGGTGCTGCATTTTACTGTTGAGAGCCGTTGGAACGAGAGAGGAGAAAAAAGAAGAATAAAAAATCTGCAGAGCATTATAGCCCTTACCTTTTGGTAAATGTTCATTGTCACCCTAATTTTTTATACCATTGAATAATTAAATATCAATTTATCTGAGGAAAACGGCAGATCGAGATTAACTCAAATAGCGAACCAAAATATTGTATAATTACTAATTGATAACATCTCGTAAAGATAAATATCCTTATGAAAATAGCTAGTTAACTAACTAAAGTTGATGTCTTCAATTTCTATCGGCCTTCACGTCTTAATTTTTTTTCTTTTGAATTATTAAACTTTTATTCATTTTCTATTTGAAAGCGAACTTATAATGTGAAATGAAAGAGCATTTGAAATATTTTTAAAGAAATTTAGATATTTTTATTGTTTGAAAGTTAAGACATAATTGATTTATATCTCATATAAAATAATGCTAGATATTTTAAATTTTATGAGTTTCTTTAACTTTTGTATTTTTTTTTGTGTTTTATGCTATTTTATTTAAGTTTATATTTAAATAATATAAAATAATGATTTATGAAGCTTAAATTTTATGTCTAGAATAATTTACCTGACGTTCCTGCTTTTTAAAATAATAATTTTAAATATAAAACTTAGAGAGAGATGCAATTAATCACTTATATGTTACTTTATTTTAGGCACAACGAAAAAATCAATCATGTCATGTGTTATTTTAATCTAGGCTCAATGCAGAATGAAAAATAAAAATAAATATATTAAAAAAGAAAGTTGAAGGGTGTGAGCTAATGTTTTACTTTGGTATAACAATCTCTACAAAGTAATTCAGGTGTAATATTATTGATTTCATAACGACTTACTATATTTAGCGCTTAAAATTCACGCATTAAAAATTATTTAGTGCTTAAATTTCACGCATTAGAATTATTTTTGCTTATTGCGACCGTTAGACGGAACCCTTATGTCATTCTTGAACAAACATAATTTTTAGAAACAATTCGTTATGGCGCCCATTCTTGTTCTTTGTACTTCATTATTTTAAGGCGTAGGGCGGTCGCTTTAGAGTTTAAATGGAGTATTTGAATATTTAAATGGAGTTTAAAGTAACAATCTTTATCTAGGAAGAACTCTTCTTGATTCGTTCATACAAGAATATGTCCTCTTCTTGATTTTTCATACGTTGTATAGAAAAGATTTGCTTTCTTGTTTATGTTAAACAACAATATTTTTTACCTGCACCCTTTAAATTCTTCCCCCTTTATGATTAGTTTATTAGGATGATGAAATCAGAAAGTGACATGGGGTTTGGATATTTGGTCAAAGTTCTTGATTTTTATCAAGAAACCTTCTTCTTGTTGGCTTGTTCTTATTGTTGGCTTGAGGAATCAGGGTATGTAATATACTGCATACACATTATTTTATTTGTCTTGACTTTGTTTTCAACAGGTTTTCTTGGACTCATTCTTTTGTCCATCCAGCGTGAAGGTCAAGGATAACTTGCTGGATATTAGGAAGGCGTTATTTACAAGACCTGCACTGAAATATAGTTTTTCTTTTCCAACAAAAAGGTTGGGGCTGTGGATGTTCAAGAAAAAGGTTTGCTATGCTTGAAATGGGTTCAAGAAGTCATGTCTTCCTCCTGATTTTTGTATCCCAAATTCTGGTTATACTGGGACAAACAAACAGCAATGATGGTACTGTTTTTTCCCCCTCTGATTATCCATTTAAGATTACTTGATATGCACTTTCTTGTTTTTCTTGGTTAAATTCGAAACTGTTTCAGATTTGATTGCGTGTGAGTCTATAACCTAGGCCATAGATAGCTAGAATTGAGTGTTTTCTAGATTCCTAACTGTTCAAAAGTACAAACAGCTGAATTGTTTTTGGGGTTCATGAAATAGAAACTAATAACTATCGTATTCCATCCTGCGTCGTGGTTTTTATTCTATTTTTGGAATTTAGACGAAGCATGTTGTTTTACCTTCTTTGATGTCACATTTGTGTGGGCTGAATTTTGATTTAACTAGTTCTTTGAACTTTGAGTTGGAGTGACTAATTCATCTGAGAAGTTTGAGGTGCCTACGGTCCCAGCCTATAGTTCTTGCTGATTGTTAGTGGGCTGCTGGCACTCTGTTGTGATTGATTGCTATATGCATGCTTGTGTGAGCTAGTATGTGGAAAAAATACCAAAGCAACAGGAAGGGATAACTAAGTCATACAAACGATGAATGAGAAAACTTTATGATCTAGCAGTTCTTTAGCATTATTGAAGACTGAATGATGGGCAAAATGCTAGGCAACACATTCCATTCAAAACTAAGCACATTTTAGAGGTACTCAGAGTCGTGTTTTCTTTACTGGGATCTCTTTCTGCCTTTACTCCCAATTTAGAACATAGGATTTATTTTTTTGAAATATGCTCTTCTTGTAGTTTAGTTGACCAAATTACTGATCAACCGAAAAGACGTCCAAAGTTAGCAATGCAGATACAGAGTATAAATTAGCAACAAACTTCGAAGAAGCTGCTATACTATCTAAATTTATTGTCATGGATTGTCTGTTGAAAAAAGTTATTGGAGTACTTGTCAAATTTGAATGCTTATAAAGTTTTGCGCTTTTTGTAAACTTGAGTTTTAAGAGTACATTAGTAGTTAGTGAAACATCTACGTTTTTGATAGTACAGTACAGAGGCCATTTATAGTTCCTTTTATTATGCAGCCACTGCTCTGTTTTCTCTCAAATCTAGTTGGAATAACTTGCCACCAAATTGGGAGGGGTCAGATCCTTGTGGTAGCAGCTGGGCAGGAATTATCTGTGACAACTCACGCGTAACCTCAATGTATATCCTCAATATTTGAAATTTCTGATTGTTCTGTAGCTTGCCTACCTTCCCTTCCTCATTGTTTTCTTTAACTTTCCTTTTGCAGAAAGTTATCAGCCATGGGCTTGGAAGGCAATCAGTTTGGAGATCTTTCATCATTAACTGCATTGCAAATTTTGTATGTTTTTTATTTTGTTTTTCTGTCTTGAATGTTAAGATATCGATGATAAGATTCCATAATCATCTTCAGTTTACCTATATTTCTTTCTCCAACTCTTATCTAAACAACAACTGTAGTTTCATGTAAAAATCATTAAGAATGCTGCAGCTAGTTCTTAAAGTAAATGAATGCAATATCCATGTCTTCTTTGCGACATATATTATTCTGGCCTCATCTCTTCTTCATCCCAAACTAATTCCTGCAAGTATTTGTAAGGAGTATACATATCAGAAGAAAGATAAATTTTTCTTTCTCAACTCAAAGGAATAATTTCTGCCATTCGGATAAGAGGATATCCACTGCTTTAACTAGTTTCTAACCTGTTTCTTACCCCCAAATTAATCTATTCAAATGATTTATCACTTTGCTTCGTTTATTGTACCAAATTTGGTTTTTGAGGCACGCATTATGAACTTCGTTGTTGTAGGGACCTCTCGAATAATGTTGGTTTGAAAGGAACTCTTCCACCATCAATTGGAAATTTGAAGAATTTGACAACCTTGTAAGAAATCCAAATGACCACTCCAGTATGCTCTATATAACTGTGTAGTCTAGATCCTGACTTCAGAAACTGGTCATTTTATGCAGAATCTTAGTTGGTTGCAGCTTCTTTGGTCCAATTCCAGAATCAATTGGTTCTCTGCAGCAGCTGGTTTTTATGTAAGGATTTGCTTTTCCAGTTTATCCATTTGCTTACTTGAAGTTCAATCATTAATTGCTTCCATTTTCTTTATCTGAAGTTTAATCAGTAATTTCTTCCTTTCTGTTTACCTGGAGTGAAATTATGCATTTTTCTTCTATGTCGGACTTTGGCAACTGAGTAATTATTCTTGCAGTTAAAAACAAGTTTGGTTACCAAATTTTTTTTGCTATTCTTATCAACGCTCCAATCAAATTAGGTTCAGTTCATGGTAAAGGTGTATTCTACATTATTAAGATTGGATTTCATTTGAAACAAAAAGTTGCCCACAAGTGATGGGTATATAAAACAGGGATTCTCTAACCAATAACTTGCAACTTTCCCTGCCTAGATTATGGAATTGTGCTGGAGTAGGATTCAGTAAATTGAAATTGAGTATTGGAACTTAGTGGTCCAGTGACTGAAATTCATCCCTATTGAAATTGAGTATTGGAAGTAAATTAGACAAGGTGTGGCATGGATTCATTTTGTAGTGTCTAATGAAAAAACACAAGCATCTTTGTTTTTTGTTGAGGATCATCTTATGGTCGTATAAACAGAAGCAGACGACAGAGAGGTCTTCTCTATTTCATATTATGTTTCATTACATTCTTCATCTTTGTTTAAGGGTCTATGATATATGTTCTCTTTAGCAGTCAGCTTATTCTTGACTTAATTTCGTATCTTTTTTACAACATTTCGACAGATCTCTAACTTCAAACAGCTTCACTGGGCCAATTCCACCATCAATAGGCAATTTATCTCAATTGTCATGGCTTGATCTGAGTGACAATAAAATTAATGGGACTATCCCAATCTCACAAGGTTCAACACTTGGTTTGGATTCACTAGTCAATACCAGACACCTGTATGTTGCCTCTCTATAAAATGTAACTTTCATTCTAGTCTTTTTCTCTTCCTTAGTAGTTGTATAAAGTTTTATCCGTTTCTTGCAGTCACTTGTCAAAAAATCAGCTCTCTGGCCTAATCCAACCTCAGCTCTTCAATTCAAGCATGAAGCTGATACATGTGTGAGTATGTAGGCAAGTTAAGTGTATATTTCCATTTTAAAACCCATATATCTGGTTAACTTAATTTACTTTAACCTTTTGAGGAATAAATACATAATGACCTTCTATTACTTCCCAAGCTGAATAGAAAGTTTTAAGAATGTATGTTTTTGCTTCTTTTATTGTGTGCTTTGTTGCAGGGAGCTATGCAAGTATTTTACATTTTCTTTGTGTAGCATCTTTCGTTTGTCTCACCTTGTTTAGTTATCAATTGTCATTTGCAATAACTTGTGATATATATATTGTATTTATCGTGGTATCCCTTATGTGTTTGACTTCCTTAACACAAAATGGATTAATTAACATTGTTGCTTTGGTAGAATATGTGCTCTTCTGCATTGGGCTCTATGCCAGCACAACTATATGCATCACTTTCAAAGTATGCTGTCAGGTTGTAATACTATAATATCCTTAGGAGAGAACAATATCGTTAATGTATGTTCATTGTTGATGGAATATTCAAGAAGTGATTTTTCGACTAAAAGACCTTAAGAATGGAGACTGATGCTGAAGAAATGACGTTCATTCATAAGAAACAGTGCCATGCTGCAAGTCATTTTTCTCTTGATGTTGATGATACTTGTCTTCCTATTGATCAGGATTTTAGATCACAACCAACTGACCGGAGAAATTCCAGAGTCTCTGGGAAGTCTGCAGAATTTGGAAATTTTGTGAGTTTCCAGTGTTGTCAGAATTATTTGCTCAAGTACTTTCTACCCTGAAGTTGTGTTCATTTTCATTACATTTCTTGTCATGTATACAGGCGACTGGACTGGAACTCTCTCAATGGATCTGTACCTTCCAAGCTCAGCAATGTTACAAGTCTCAGTGAGCTGTATGCACTCAGTAGAGGATGTACCTAATCAATTTCTGTTGATCCCTTGATGTAAAAGTAGCATGCTATTGGCATTTTATTTCGAAAATAATTCTTTTGTTTTCATTTTAGGTACTTATCCAATAATAATCTCAATGGATCAATTCCGGACCTTGCAAGGATGAACTTGCTAACCTATGTGTAAGTCGGTGTTTAGGTTTTATAACTATGAAATATGTACTAATGCTTGTAGACTTCTCTTATGACAGATTTCTAATTTCTCGTCGAAGAAATGCTTCATTCTATTTATTAGACACTCCTTTCAGCAAGGATGTGAAGAATGTGATATACCTGGTTGATGTATGTACTTTCTTATTTTATTCCTATTGTTTGCAGGGGCATGAGCAATAACAGTTTCAATGCATCAGATGTTCCAGCATGGTTTACAAAGCTCCCTTTATTGAAAACAATGTACTTCTCTCTCACCTCTCTCTCATGTGCACACACACAAATTTAGTTGTATCAAGTATAAGACCCTGAGGTGGAATAACATACAAATTCTCCAATGCGCCTTCCAAAGAACCTACACCTGTTTTCTTGACTACCACAAACATGCTTGACTTCCATTAGTTTGGCATAGAGTACTTAGGAAATCAATGGAATATTCTGTTCAGGTCTTAGTCTGCTGTGCTTCAGTTGAATACAGTTGACTTGTTGCTAAATTGTAGGAAGATTTCCTGCTCTGAAGAAGTCTTAGTGGAAGGGCCAGTATAGAAGTTGAAGTGATAGCCTATATAGTTGGCCTAACCAAAGCCTCAAGACAACATAAATTTAGCCTGATGAATTGAATCTTAAGTAGGGGTCTTAGCACTACAGCCTACCAGTCGAAGAGGTTTAGAGAAAGCATAAGCTTTTCATTCTCTTCACGGGAGCCACACAACACACAGCTGGAAGTCAGAGGGTCCATGTAACCCATCTCTTTGTTCCTTATCTTTGTTGGTGAAAGGAAACAACAATTAAGCACTGAGATATGCTATTCCAGATACTACTTTTCCTCTACAAGCATTTATTGGACTTGGGCAATAAAATCTTAAGGAGAAAATGAATTTTTTTCTTCGATTATATATGCTACTGCTTTAGATTATTTTGGTAGCACACTTTGCATCTATTGAGGAAATCTACTTTATAAATGTGAGCCTAAACAAAACTGGTCTGCAAATCCTGTAGAGGAGGAGCTTGTTTTTAAGCGGCATATATCAAAATTTAAGGATA
This sequence comes from Solanum piurae, assembly GCA_029582685.1. Lineage (NCBI taxonomy): Eukaryota > Viridiplantae > Streptophyta > Magnoliopsida > Solanales > Solanaceae > Solanum > Solanum piurae. Next base: position 9,077 of record JAJOOO010001843.1, read on the forward strand.
GTTCAAGGAAGATAACTACTTGAGTCACCTTAATCTTGGGGTTATTTGCTGCTTTAATAATCTTTCATGGACACCGTAACAGATATATGGAGAACACAACACTGCAAGGACAAATCCCTCTTGACTTATTCAGCCTTCCTAACTTGGAGACTATGTAAGTTCACACTTTTTCTCTCATAAAACCGGATTTAGGCAGGGGATGTTTACTCATTAAAATAACCACTTGGATTTAGGATCTACAGCATCACTCTTACAGGAGACATTTTATTTGCTCACCAATTGGTTATATATTTGCAGAGGATTGGCCAACAACAAGCTCAACGGGATATTGGATATTGGGACCAGATATGGGAACAATTTAACACTTGATTTGAGAAATAATTCTATCAAGGACTTCACTCAGAAAACAGGATACAACATGAATATATCGTGAGCAAATTACTTCTCTGTAATTAACCTTCTTATTATGCACATTCTTCTGTTTTGGAGAATAATGTTATATTATATCTTGCAGGCTCGCCGGCAACCCGATTTGTGATGGAACAGGAGCAACAGCCAAATACTGTGCAATTCAGATTTCCAATGATTCCTTCTCATCACCTCTGAAGTGTCCAGCAATGTCTTGCAATTCTGACAAAACATTAAGTCCTACATGCAAATGTTCATATCCATACACTGGGACACTACATTTCTTTTCCCTGTCCTTCTCAAATTTAGAAAACTCAAGCTACTTTACAACCCTTGCTGGCTCTATGATGTCTGCATTTCTATCCAATGGGCTTCCAGTGGATTCAGTTTCTCTAAGTGATCCAACAGTTGATGTTTATTCATATCTTCAAATTGAAGCACAAATCTTTCCTTCAACACAGGACAGTTTCAATCATACATCAATTCCTTCCATTGGTTACCTGCTCAACCGGAATCCTTTCCAACTCCAATATTTTGGACCCTTTTTCTTTACTTCTGAAAGTTATTGTTGCTTTGCAGGTAACTGAACATGGTTTAAGCAATATATTTTTTTTTTTTTCTCTTCTTCTTCTCAAATTCTTTTCTGGATAGATATGCAATTCTTATCTAGCTTAACATGTTTGCTTATTTTCGTAATTTAGACGGAAAGAAGAAGTCATCATCACATACTGGTATCATCATTGGAGTATCGGTTGGTTGTGCAGTGCTTGTGATCTTAACACTTTGTGCTGGCCTTTATGCTTTTCGCCAGAGAAAAATGGCAAAAAGAGCTGGTCATAGCAGTAACCCTTTTGGTAAGATCAGTTTTTCTTAGATCTGCACCATTTTTCGACATTATTATTTTTTAGCTTTTTAGTGGTGTTATTTTTCCCTCCCAATGATGTCTTCATGTGAATACAGAATCTTGGGACCGTGATACGAGTGGTGCTGTGCCACAACTTAAAGGAGCAAGATGGTTCTCATTTGATGAGATTAGGAAGTGCACAAACAATTTTTCTGAATCTAACTGCATTGGATCTGGGGGCTATGGGAAGGTTTACGATTTCTCTCTTTCTGTTCCTGCTATAAAGTTCAGCACATATTTAGTGTACTTAAGGTCTTACCTTTTCCCCATACCAATGGATGAACAACATATTGTCCATCTTATGACACAGTGGCAATGATGGTCACAAGCTCTTGACTTGTTTGATCTTTACTCCAACTAGGGGTGGGCATGGTATGTGTTTTTAAAATGTTTGGTAATCGGTATTTATAAGAAGAATATCGAAATACTGGATATCATACCGAAGTACATAGTCACATATATAATTTATATATCTTATATAATACTAGCAAATATATAAAATAGTATTAGTACAAAACTAATTATTCAGACGTTGGAATTTCGACCATCCTATCTTTATTGAAATGTCCTTTTTGTATAATTGGTTAACGAAGGAATTTGCATGTTTGTACTTCCTTTTCAATATTTCTACACGTGTAAGGTGTTAGTATGGTATAATTAAGATGGTTTTGAAAAGCCGAAGTCATAATTATGAGTATACGTAAGTTGAGTCGGACAAACTATGGTTACCGATTTACTGTACTTAAAAATACCGAAATCCAACTTAAAAATACCGAACCATACCGAATTAATTTGGTATGGTAATGGTATAGTATATAGTTTTAAAAACCAAAATTACCGAACCGAAGTTTTCAATATAGTACCATGCCCACCCCTAGCTCCAACTATCTCACCTAAATAAACCTGTAGATTTTTCAGACAGTAAGTACATTTAGACATCTGGTACACATCAATGAGCAGATGACGAGGAATTTTTTTGAATGAAGTAGTTATATGTCGATATGGTATTAGCATCTTGCACATGGGATCACAAACTTCTTCTACAGATTCACATATTCTAAAGAAAAGTACGCCTTGCCTATATGGTGAAATAGGTAGAAGTGTTTAAGTGAATGATGCAATCTACACTAACTCTTTGTATCTTATCAATTTAATATTTCCCCCCCATTTTCCACCTTTAGGAACGATTATGAACTAAACTAGTGTAGGATTTATTCAGTTGCTGAGGATGTTGCAAACTCAAAATGAAATATCACTGTGAGGTGGTATTTCTTGGTGTGAAAAGCCAAAGGCAATAAGGAAATAAGTCTTCTTGGTTCATTAATTTGCTTCTTCTGTTAGGTTCAGCTGCTGAAATAGTTGTTTCACCCACCTATATGTTTTACCCCTGCCTTATTTGTGTTATTTACCAGCAACATAGGAGCTAGAAGAAATTGCTGAGGCATTTCTAATTGAACTACATTATTATTATTCACTAATAGCTGTTGTTCAGTCATCTAGGACTATATCTTGATTTTTCTGCATGACTGACATATGCATTGCATGGTACAATAATACTGCATCTTTCACACTTTTTGCTAATTTATTTGTAGCATGTCAAATTTTCCAGACTGATACATGTAGCATCAACAGGTCTACAAAGGAACTCTTACTGCTGGGGAGGTAGTTGCAATTAAAAGAGCACAACATGGATCAATGCAGGGGGCTTTTGAGTTCAAAACAGAGATTGAGCTATTGTCAAGGATACATCACAAGAATGTTGTAAGCCTGGTTGGATTTTGTTATGAGCAAGGCGAACAAATGCTGGTTTATGAGTACATTCCAAAGGGTACTCTAAGGGAAAGTCTCTCAGGTAAAAATATTTTTCTGCATTCATCATTCCATATGTTTGCTTCTGAGGAAGCAGATGCTAAGTCCAGTCTAATCTGGCAAATAAGAAAGATTGATATTTCTTCACTAAAACAATATCGATCTGTCCACTGAACTGTCTTGTTCATACAGTGGATAGTGTTTTATTTACCTTTGTGTAAAATTGAATTCATTATATTGCTTCAGCTCCTTTATCAGACCTGCTAATTTATATGTTTATTCAGCCATTGTCCTCCAAGGAATAACATTCCCAACTGAAACTCTCTCCATCACCATCATGGATTTTCTCTAGTATGATACGAGAATTAATATCAGTGTTTGGGCGTAAATACAAATTTAATTTGGTTATTCTTAATCTGCATATGGCTTTTGCAGTCAAGCCAAAATTCCAATTGGAGTGGACAAGGAGACTTAGGATAGCCCTTGATGCTGCTAGAGGTTTAGCATACTTGCATGAGCTTGCAGATCCTCCCATCATACACAGGGATGTTAAGTCGAATAACATCTTACTGGATGACCATTTAACTGCAAAAGTTGCTGATTTTGGCCTATCAAAACTTTTGAGAGACGAAGACAAGGGCCATGTCACCACTCAAGTCAAAGGTACATTGGTGAGTATTACAACCTCAAACCTTGATGGGTCAATTTGAGCTATCTTATAATTCTTATGGATTTGCGTATATCGAACTCTAAAACTTGAAGGCGATTGGTATATCGCCAAGGCTAATTTTCTTGATCATGAAATGACTGAACAACATGAAGAAGGATCATTTTGAATCCAATTAAAGAATTAGTCACCACATGTTATTCATTGTTTAACGTGGTGATATACTGATACATGCAAATTTTGATTTCAAAGAACATTTGTAATTCCATAATGCACCATCCATACTGCTTCGAAATCCCATTTTCTAAGAATGTTCCTGTGTAGGGATACTTGGATCCTGAATATTACATGAGCCAACAGTTGACCGAGAAAAGTGATGTATATAGCTTTGGGGTGGTGCTGCTCGAGCTGATAACTGCAAGAGCTCCAATAGAACAAGGAAAACACATTGTGAGACTGGTTGCAGAGACCATATATGATTCAAAAGATAACAGCAAACTCTACCAATTAATTGATACAAGAATAGGTCCAGGTTCAAAACTTGAAGGTGTTGATAGATTATTCACATTGGGAATGAGATGTGTAAATGAATCCGGGGCTGAGAGGCCTTCCATGGGAGAGGCTGTGAAAGAAATTGAGAGTATTCTTGAACTGGCCAGCTTGAGTAAGTATACTGAAGGCGACCTCACTTCGTCTAGCTATGAGGACACAACTCAAGTCAGTCTTGACGATTTTTATAATGACAAGGCTTTTGATTATAGTGGTAAATTCCCTTCTGGTGGCATGAACACCACTTATTGAACTACCAAGGACTATAACTGTGAGTCACATAAGTTTGTTATTATTGAGCATATAACTATGAATTACATTTTGTTTGATTGTTTATTACTAGTGATGCTTCTGTTCTAATACTAGCTATATCAGAAGTCAGAATTACAGATGGCTTCTTGAGATTAAGTGATCTTCATATTGATATTTGATCGAAATAAAGTAAGATCATACTGTACAGGATGAATTTTATAGCTCAAAACTCTTAACTGTAACAAATAAAGAGTTCTCTTGTTCCACTGACTTTTGCAGCTATGTCAACAAGCACAACAAATTTAGGACCTTTTTGGCCTTGGACTATGAAGATCGTTTTAGACAATTGCATGATTAGTTGCAAGTAATTTACACTATTCAATTTTATCAAGGGTTTAATGCGCATGAAGTTTTGCCTGATTACACACCTCTGATCAAATGGTTTTGATATTAGGCAAACATCCTTCTTGTGAAATTTTAACATTATAAGTTGTATTTTTAATGCGTTGTATCATGTTTAAACAGAATTGACAAGAAATCACCTATAATTTTTTTATTTTGTCTCTATTCAGATCGTTAGGCTACCCCACCCCCCCTCTTTAATTCTTGGCATTATACCTAAAAAGACAGACTATATGTTTTCATTGTATCTATTGTACCCTCCAACTTACAAAATTGATCATATACTCAAAAAATTTAAAATGAGGATATAAATTGATGTAATGCCTTTCCTCCCAATTTGGTGGCAAGTTATTTTGAGAGCAAAAAGTGCAGTGGCTGTCCCTTAGATGAACCAACAAAGATTGGTGGAGAGCCTCCAACAATTCCGCCACATTTTGAAAACATGCATAGCCCAGAGAAACCTCTTAACTGGCAAATCTCTGCATACCCTTTACATCAAATCACTCATTCCACCATCTACGTACTTCTCCAACCATTTCATCCTTCTCTATTCCAAGTGTGGCCTTCTTACCACTGCTCGCAGGGCTTTTGAAGCTACCCCTGAACCCAATGTCTTCTCCTTCAATGCTATCCTTAATGCCTATGCTAAAGAAGCTCAGCCCCACCTTGCCCACCAGCTGTTTGATAAAATTCCCCAACCGGATATTGTTTCTTACAACACCCTTATATCTGCTTATGCTGATCTTGGTTACACCCTGCCTGCTCTTCGACTCTTTCTTGACTTGAAGGACACGGGTCTTGCTATGGATGGGTTTACTCTTTCCGCTGCTATCACTGCTGCTAATGACAATGTTGATTTTATTACTCAGCTTCATTCATTGTCAATATCTGCTGGGCTTGACTCTTATGCTTCTGTTAATAATACACTCATCACGTATTATAGCAAAAATGGGCTTCTTGATTATGCGCGAGAGGTTTTTGCGTCAATGAGTGAGATAAAAGATGAAGTTTCTTGGAATTCGATGATTGTTGCTTATGGGCAGCATAGGGAAGGGACAAAGGCGTTGGCTTTGTATAAAGAAATGGAATTAAGGGACTTACATTTGGACATGTTTACTTTGGCAAGTGTATTGACAGCGCTTACGGCCATGGAAGACTTGCGTGGTGGGCTTCAATTTCATGCTCGGTTAATCAGAATGGGTTTTCACGAAAATCCACATGTTGGAAGTGGACTGGTTGATTTGTACTCAAAATGTAGTGGTGGTATATCAGAGTGCAAAAAAGTATTTCAGGAAATACCTTATCCTGACTTGGTCCTTTGGAACACAATGATTTCTGGATATTCACAGGCTGAATTGTGTGAAGAAGCTGTTGCTTGTTTTAGACAAATGCAGCTTGCTGGCCATCAACCTGATGATTGCAGCTTTGTTTGTGTGATTAGTGCATCTTCTAACTTGTCATCGCCATCGCAAGGGAAACAGATTCACTCTTTGGCAATCAAATCTAGCATTCCATCCAATCGTATATCAGTGAACAATGCTCTCATTGCAATGTATTCTAAATGTGGAAGTCTGCAAGATGCAAGATTACTTTTTGATAGAATGCCTGAGCATAATGCTGTCACTTTAAATTCTATGATAGCAGGCTATGCTCAGCATGGGCATGGAGAAGAGTCGCTGTTACTATTTGCATGGATGCTTGAAAGCAATATTACACCTACAAACATAACATTCATCTCTGTCCTATCGTCATGTGCACACACTGGAAAAGTCGAGGAAGGGAAGAAATATTTTGGTTTAATGACTGATAAATTTGGGATAAAACCAGAGGCTGAGCACTATTTATGCATGATTGACCTTTTGGGTCGAGCAGGAAAGCTCGAGGAAGCAGAGACACTAATCGAAACAATGCCATATAATCCTGGTACAATTGGCTGGGGCTCATTACTTAGAGCATGTCGAACACATGGTAATATAGAGCTAGCAACAAAGGCAGCTAACCACTGTGTTCTGCTGGATCCATCAAATGCGGCACCGTATGTCATGCTTGCGCACATGAATGCTTATCTTGGCAGATGGGAAGAGGTAGCATCGATTAGAAAAGAAATGCGAGACAAGGGAGTGAGAAAGCAAGTGGGTTGTAGTTGGATTGAGGTGGCCAAGAGGGTTCACGTCTTTGTGGCAGAAGATAGTTCTCATCCGATGATAAAGTTGGTGTATAAATTCTGGGAAGAGATGTCAAAGAAGATGAAACAAGTAGGGTATTCTCCAGATTTGAGGTGGGCTCCGATGAGAGATAATGGGACAAGGCAGGAGGAGAAAGAGAGAAGCTTATGGCATCACAGCGAAAAGCTAGCAGTTGCTTTCGGGCTTTTATCGACCAAAGATGGTGAACCTATTCTTATCATAAAGAATTTGAGAATATGTGGCGACTGTCATAATGCAATTAAAATTCTATCTGGTATGACAGGAAGAGAGATTACAGTAAGGGATTGCCACAGGTTTCATTGCTTCAAGGGTGGGGCATGTTCTTGTGGGGATTACTGGTGATAGCGGATAAGCTTAGCAATCAGATGCTAATCTGATTCCAGTCAACTCATGTGATTGCCATGTACTATGGAGAGTGAAGTTGTGAATGTTATACAATGTACTTTGAGTTAGTAAGATGGACTCGATTTTGTACTAGAGAGTCACAGCATGCAACTTTCTGGTTTTTGGATTGGATTATTGAGTCTTAATCCATTTTAATCTTATACGTTTAATGCTCTACATGATCTTAGATCCAAACAGAAGTGCTAATCATTTGCACTATATGTGCATTTTTTGAGTAGGGGTATGAAGATGACAACCTCCTGTTCATTCAATGCAAGGTTAATTACAAGGCAAAATGTCAAAATGTGATGTTACATCTTAAAGAGCTGAAATGGTGCATGCCTGAAGCAACAAAAGAACCCTACAAAATCTGGGGAAACAACGAAGCAGCAAGAAGTTTAGTGGGTGCAACACCATCCCAGCTGGCATATGGTAGGTCATATGGAGAAAAGGAAATCATAAAAGAAATCATTAAGCTTGAAGGTGGTTGGATAACAACAAGGGTAATATTCTTGACCATGAATGACTGAACAACATGAAGAAAGATCATTTTGATCCAATTAAATGTTTGTCGCTACATGTTATTTATTTTTTAAGTGATGATATATGCAAATTTTGATATAATAAAACATTTGTAATTCCACAGTGATCCATACTGCTTCAAAATACCATTTCTAAGAATATTTTTATGTATGGGTACGTGGATCCTGAATATTACATGAACCAACAGTTGACCAAGAAAAGTGATGTATATAGTTATGGAGTGGCATTGCTAGAGCTGAAGTGATGAATATAGTAATGGAGTGGCACTGCTAGAGCTGATAACTGCAAGATCTCCAACAGAATGAGGAAAATACATCGTGAAACTGGTTGCAGAGACTATATATGATTTTAAAGATAACACCATACTGTACCAATTAATAGATCCAAGAATAGGTCCAGGTTCAAAACTCAAAGGTGCTGATAAACTATTTACATTGGCAATGAGATGTGTCAATGAATCCGGGACTGAGAGGCCTTCCATGGGTGAGGCTGTGAAAGAAATTGAGAGTATCCTTGAACTGGCCAGCTTGTACAAGTATACTGAAGAACAGCTCACTTCAACTAGGTATGAGGACACAACTCAAGTCAGTCTTGACGATTTCTATAATAACAAGGCTTTTGATTATAGTGGTAAATTTCCTTCTGGTGGTATGGACACCACTAACTGAAGTTACTAAGGAGTATAACTGTTAAGTATTTACATTTGTTTGTTATATTGAGTATAAGTGATCTTTGGTACTTGTGATTCTTCTGTTCTAATACTAGCTATATCTGAAGTCAGAATTACATATGGCTTCTCGAGATTCAAGTGACCTTTCTATTGATATTTGATGGAAAGAAAGTTAAATCATACTGTACAGGATCACAGATGTATTCTGTAGCTAAATACCTGGTACTGTAACAACTCCAGATTTCTCTTGCTGCACTCACCTCTGCAGCTATGTCAACAAGTGCAAAAACTTTAAGAGCTTTTGGTCTTAGATTATGGAGATTGTTTTCAATCATTGCATAATTAGTTTTGATACAAGGAAAACATCCTTTGTTTGTAATTTTGTGCTATTAACTGTATTTTTATAACGGTTGTATTTGGGCCAACTTGTGCGTGTAACGGTTTGTATATGGTCCAACTTTGGGATTGGACCGTAATGAAATTATTGTTATTGTCTTGTGGAATTTTAAAATTCTGGATCTAACATTATCTTTTTTCATACTGGTAATATTTTTTCTGAGTATCATAAACATATATTCCAAGCTCGAATTTATTATCTAATTCTAATTACATTTTCTCTTTGGAAGCATTTTTTGTATGTGGCAATAGTGCGTTCTTTTTTTCCAGGTAATAGAATTTATAATATAAGTCTTGAAAAATGCAGGCAAAATAATTTAGTTTGAGCAAATTGACATATTTCTCCAACAATTCAAAATAGGAAGTAAGTACTACTCCAATGATTTATGAACTGGGAGCAACTTTCAATTCAATAAATTCTTGTAGGATATAATAATAATAAAAAGGGAAAAGACACAAGTACCCCTAGATTATGATCGAAATCTTATAGATACACCTTAACTAAACTAAGGGGACTATTATCCTCTGAAATCATTTTTTGATAGTTTTGTACACCTTTTGGCTTACTTGGCACACTGTGACTCCACACAATTGAGGTGCGTGAGAGATATTTTGGATGTCACGTCCTTTGTATTTACATTAAATCAAATAATTTATTGATAAAAAATATAAATTAAATTTAAAATGCATATATCATTTAATCACCGATTATAAGTGCTTAACGCTACATGCAAGACTTGTACGTGTCTTATATTCATTTCGATTCACATTGGCATCACAGATGACTATACTATATCACTTTGATCAATCATATATTATGCTTTAAATTCTTACCCACTTTTCATTCAAGAAAAAAAAAGATTTTCTCAAAAAATGACTCTAAATAAGGTGGTTGGAATTTCAAAATATCTTAAGAGTGTGTTCGTACGAAGGGAAATGTTTTCTTTTTCTTTTCTTGTGTTCTAATAAAAAAATATAATCCTAAACTAAAAATATTTGTGTATAACTTAGAAAAATACTATTTGAGCTAGGGATGTAGGTAATGGGGGTTAAAATGAGGTGTGTTGGAGAGTAGAATTAATATGGAATGACATTTTTCCTCATTTTTAAAGGAGTTCGTTTTCTGTAAAGTAAATTTTTCAAGATGAAAAATTACCTAATCGAAACTACGAAAATTGGAAAAAACTTACCAGGTGCAATACCTAAACAAGTTGCACGCCTATAGGTTATAAATTAATTCATGGTAGGTGAAGTAGTTATGTTCATTTTTTATAAAATTGGTCCCCATTTGGTGCCGTCTCCTTAAAAGTTATTTATTACTCTTATTTGCTTTTCATGGAAATCCTATAAACAATGCACGTTCTGGTGTTACGGATCATTCATTTCATTTCCAATAAAAATATTCATATAAATATACAGGGATAAATTTCCAATAAAAATATTCATATAAACATGGATAAAAATATAGCTGCGGGATAAATTAAGATAAGAATGCATATTAATTACCTCATAATTAAGTACAAGTAAATAATTGAAATCTATTTATAAATATGTACAAATTATTAAATTAGACCATTAACTTAAAAAAACTAAAATTCTGAACGCACAAACTTTAAATCTTTACTTCGCCGGGTTGTGTCACAATTTATGACAACTAGATCAGCCACCTGAGTTGTCATTGACAAATTTCATCTTATCCCATCGAATACATTCAAGTCACTATTGGAATTATATATATACACATTTTTTTTCTTTGTCATTTCGTTTGTTATAAATTTCAAAACCTTATGTTACTTTAAAAGGATTTCTTCTTTTTGAATTTTGGTTAAAACATTTTTCATTTCATGTCATGATTCTTACATTTTTCGTGGTATATGAAAATATAATTTCATCAATTATTATTTTCAACGAAATTCATCAAATGTGTTTTAATTAAGCTCTAAGTATTTTTAATCCAATAAAAAGGTCAATAATATCATAAAAGAAGGAGCTCGTTGAATGAAGGTATATCTATGGTGATTAAAAGTACTTTCAAGTGCTAGAACTGATTTTAATGAATGAACAATTGTGTATTTTTTTTAATAGATTGAAGCATGAAATACGTATCAGTAAGTGTATTTTAAAATTAAAATGACTAAAATATCCCTATTAATTATCGTAGGGATATTGATGATTTGGAAATGGACACAATGAATTAAATTACTTAGATATTAATGCTCGTAAGATATTTGACAAAATGTAGGAAAATTGAGACCAATACATCAACAAGTGGCTAACTTTTACTAATAAAAAATAATATTTGATCACGTAGTTGACTTCCACAAGCAAACAATACTAGTATACATACAACAACAAGGAATACTAATAATAATTTTGTTGGCGTGTGTCTTAATATTGTTATCTGGGGTATTTCTTATCTTCTTGTCTTGTCTTTTTTTTTTCTTTTTCCTAATCACATTGGTGATCACATAAAATTTCTTTTTTGATAAAAAGTAATCGTAAAATTGGAATACAAGACTTTTGTTTACTTAATTGCATTGATATCATATTGAAGTATGTGTGATCATCTCATTTAAAGATTTAAACGATTAAACAAAACACTTTTTAAAAAATCTATTCCGCACAAAATAAAGCAGGATTTTATGTATGTAAATTGGAATGGATATACAATCCATTGAAGCAAAAAGGTCACCTTTTAGGTCAAACCATAAAATCTTCCTTTTGGCTTTCTCCTCCCTTCAGGGTAGGGCCATGATGTGTACACTGATTGTTTAATTTTTTTTTACATTCTTAATTATAAAGCCCGATACAATAATCTAAAAATACGAAAAATAATCTAAGAAAATGCATTGATCCGTAGTACTATCGATATTTAAAAGTGAAACTCTAAAACTTCATATATAATATAATGTATGTATATTAGAAGTTAGTGGTTGATTCAATGACTTGTGTCTGCTCATTTAGCAAAACTAGTTAAATTCTGTTGAACTCGTAACTAAAACTTATAGTCAGTTGGGGAAAACACTATGTATTCATTAATTTCGAGAAAGACATCATCACTTATGAAATGATGAATTTGTGTTCAGAAGAAATTCAATGCCAAACAAGACTAAGTCAACTCGTGAAGCTACACGGTCATTAATGGTGGGCCTCAGATGTACGTAGATAACACGTTCAAATTCACATTTTTATGTGCTTTACCCAATCATAACTCTTATACCAATTATTCAATCGTTTGTGTTTATTTGTTTGATTTTTATTTAATACAAAATTTTAAAATTGGAGCTGTGCAGATTCGAACATAATTGAAGCGAAGAAAGTAAATACTATATATTACTATTTGTTTCTTTATATACTATAGACTATAGACTATATAATAATGAATTGACATTGACATGATAAATTAGGGCTAAAACACATCAGAAAGTACCTATTGGCGTCTCCATTTAAATATCCTTTAATTTTTTTTTACGCAATTGGACCTAGCTATTCGATTTCTTTGTTAGGGGCTAAGCTTGTAAGAGGGGAGGCATTCAATTGAATCTACTTAGTTAACAAATTATTTCACTTTATTTTTCATAGTTTGACTTGACAAAAATCAATAATTTTGAAATGTATAGTCTTAAATATGTCAAAATATTTTAGTTAGATTAGAAGAAATTATCTAGTGTATTTTGTCAGGCGCATCGCATTTTATTTTATTTTTAAATGGGGTTTAATTTCCCTAAAGCGTGTGTGGAAGGATTATTCAACTGCCCCTCTTGGCAACTTCTTTTGAATGACTTAGTTGACAATGACCATTAAAACATTAATTTTCCTAAAAAAAGAAAAATGACCTATTAATTTCCAGAACAACTAGACTTAATCTAATAATCTGAAACCTAATCAAGTTGTTAATATTCTAATTAGAATCAACACCCGATATATGGTCAATTATTATCAAGAGAAATATTCAATATTTGATTGATGTCTCTAATGAAGGGTTAACCTTGCCTAATTCATGTAATTTGTTGACTTTTATGGCAAGTAATGACCTAGTAAACTCAACGTGGTGTGTGATTTTATAATTCTTATAGGAAAAAAAAATTGAAGTTGGAGGTCAATCATTTGTGTCTAAATAATGTGAACAAAATAAAATAACATTTTCACGTAGAAGATTTTTTTTATTTTTTTTTGTTGGAGGAGGAGGAGGAGGTAAAAGTCTATATTTTGAAATTTAGAGAGTGAGTTGGCTAAATGGAACAATTCATTATTCAACTAGTAAATGCAACAGATAGCTGTGCCTGTCATTGATAGATATTATTTTTGTCGTGGGAAGCAGAACTTGAAAAAAGGATTTAAAGTTAAAGTTTGAGGAGTTGTGATTTTAATTTGTGAAGTTGATCACATATATGGTAGTTTCTCGGGCAATGATACTGCGAATTCTTCTCTGTTTTCTGTTTGTTTTGATCCATGTTCTGTCAATAGCAGCACGGACAAATCCTGATGATTGTAAGTTGCTTTTGATTTAATCTTAGCTTTTCTTCTTATTATCATATGAAGAGTTCATTTCTCATATGGTCAGTCGACTAATAGTTGAGTGATCTTATTATTCAGCTGCTGCTTTACAGTCTCTCAAGGATAGTTGGCAGAATGTTCCTCCCAATTGGGTTGGAGCAGATCCCTGTGGGAGTAGTTGGGACGGAATTGGATGCAGGAATTTACGAGTGGTTTCTATGTAAGAATTCGACGTGTATTCCTTTGTCAACTGCTTAAAGTTACATAATTCATAAGGTTGATGTGATTTTTCTCAATTACAGAACATTGTCAAGTATGAGTTTGGAAGGTCAGCTATCTGGGGATATCCAAGGATTAGCTGAATTGGAGACTTTGTAGGTTTTCTTTTCACTTGTCATGTTTCTCGTTCACGCCCTTTATTTCTAATGACTGAGCAATACTTTGGGATAATTTGTCATTTCTAATTATTGATTACGTCTTATAGGGATCTATCATACAACAAGGAGTTGAAAGGACCTCTTCCTCAGTCTATTGGAAAATTGACAAAGCTATCAAATTTGTAAGTGAATGTGAATTAACATCATGCATTCGTTTACCAGCTAATCTCGTGATTATATGCTAACGACCTTTTCTTAATTTCATGACAGGATCCTTGTTGGTTGTGGATTTTCTGGACCAATACCAGACACCATAGGATCTCTGACCCGGCTGGTTTATCTGTAAGCATTTTGTGGTATTCTTTGTACTTTGAACGCGTAACCAGTACGTGACATATCTTGCCAGAATGCAAAGAAGTTTACTCATTTATTTGGTTTAAGGCGTTTGACTGAACAGATACATAACATGATGGCTCAGGGATTTTATATTTATATCAGCTTAAACTATGATTTCTTAACTTTTTTGTTATATACACAAGACCTGATCATTTTTTATTTTTTGTCTGAACGAATGAAGTGATTAAGCATCTTGAACGAACGGTTTCATGACAGAAAAAGAAAATGGTCATATATGAGCTGCTTAAAATTACTAACGTAATGCGTGCTTTGATGATAGCTGTACTCAAAACTTTGGTTCATCTCTAAGACAGGCAATACAATTCTAAACAGTGAAATCAGTTCATGAAGAGTTTAATCCTTACTGCTATTCTTGTGTTTATACATTTATCAAATCTGAATAGTTGTGTTTTTACCATATCTATCTGCATATGATTTCTTTCAATCCTTCTTCTCGTATACGCTCTAAAACAGCCCCATTCTGTACTATGCAGATCTTTGAACTCTAACAACTTTATTGGAGGAATACCTGCTAGCATTGGCTATCTGACACAGCTTTCTTGGCTGGATTTAGCTGACAATAGGCTTACAGGAACAATTCCAGTCTCTAATGGGAGCAGTCCTGGTCTTGATATGCTTGTTCACACTAAACACTTGTACGCTTGTCCTTTTTCTTGATATTCTTTTGTCTCTCAACTGCATTTTCTAAGACTATATACATTTCTTCACAGTCACTTTGGGAAGAATCAGCTATCCGGTGAAATTCCAGCTGGTCTTTTCCATTCTAATCTGTCTCTGATACATCTGTAAGTTCCATTCTTGTTTCTGAAAGTAGTCATGCGGAAGAATCTTGATAATTAGTATATCACAAAAAACTTTCTTTTCGACCATGCTTTCCGGTTTCCTCATGCTCGTATATTCTAACTTCTAGGCTAGTTGAGAACAACAAATTTACTGGAAATATCCCTGATACAGTAGGACTTGTCCAGACGATGGAAGTGCTGTAAGTATTGTTCCCTTTATAGACTAGTAAAGTTACGTGCTCTCTATATACCTTATCAATTGTTTGTGAACTAAGCTATTGGTCCTGTCAACAGTCGTCTTGACAGGAATTCATTTAGTGGATCTGTGCCACAAAATCTCAACAATCTCACACAAGTCAATGAACTGTAAGTAGAAACTGAAAAAAAATTCTGAACCTACTGGATTTCCTTATGATTTCCTGATGTAGTATATTTTGATCATGCATTACAGACACATGTCGAACAATAATTTTATTGGTCTTTTGCCGAATCTCACTGGCATGAATGTCCTCAACTACTTGTAAGTTGCTTATCTTAAGTTTTTTGCCTTTATCCCTTTGAGTTGATTATCCATTATTGCTCAACGTTGTACTGTAAATATTTCACCTCAATGTATTTGTTCTGTAAATATCACCAAACGGGAACTTATTTTTGCAGGGACATGAGCAATAATTCATTTAATGCTTCAGATTTTCCATCATGGATCCCGAACCTGATATCTTTAACATCATTGTATGCTTTCTCTCTCTCTTTCCTTTTTCTTTGTGTGTATGTGTGTTTGTGTATGCACGACCATGATCAGGTGCATAAGTGCATGTATACTGTGCTAGTGTATGCCTGCATCCATTTGAATATGGACAGGTTTCCTGTTTTTTCTTCTCATTCTTATGGATTCAATTCCTAGAAGTTCTTTAAGCCTAATGAATGACCTTGTATTGGCAGGGTAATGGAAAACACAGGACTTCAGGGAACAGTTCCAGCTAGCCTTTTCAGCCTTTACCAGCTGCAGACAGTGTAAGTGTCCCTTTTACTTTGTGTCGTTATTGTATAAACTATAGATTGAGTATCTGAAGTTAAATTTATCTCAACTGAAATGCCCTAACTCTGTATTATGCTGAGATTTGATGACAATGTGCTCATTGCTTACAGCATCTTGAGGAATAACAAACTCAACGGCTCACTTACAATTGATACAACATATAGCAACCAGTTGCAGCTCATTGATGTGCAAAGAAATCTTATTGAATCATTTACTCAAAGACCAGGGTACCCCTTTCAGATAATGTAAGCTCTATTCCTTGATTCTTCGAGCCCTAAACCACCAAGTTGTTGAGAAACACATATGTTGGACAGTTCTTTGGCCTAGCTTATTGTGAGATATGATTTATATCATTTTCATTAGCTCATTTCTTTACGTTTTCTCTCTGCAGGCTTGCAGGTAATCCTTTTTGCAACGAAGGAGGAGACGGGACACAAGATTACTGTGTCAAAAGTCAACAAACTGAGACATATTCAACCCCACCAGAGAATTGCTTGCCAACTGACTGCAGCTCTAATCGAGTTTCTAGTCCTACCTGTAAATGTGCTTTTCCATATACAGGCAACATAGTCTTCAGAGCTCCTTCCTTTTCAAACTTGGGAAATAAAACTACTTATGAGACTCTCCAAAAGTCCTTGATGCAAACCTTCCAAAATACTCAACTGCCCGTGGAATCAGTTTCCCTCAGTAACCCAACGAAAAATTTGGATGACTACCTTGTAATATACCTGCAAGTTTTTCCATCTAGCCAAGATTTTTTCAATCGAACTGCAGTTTCTGGAATAGGTTTTGTGCTTAGTAATCAGACTTTCAAGCCCCCATCGTCATTTGGACCTTTCTTCTTCATTGGTGAAGGCTATAAATACTTCGACGGTAATAAAACTAATTCCTTTGCCTATTTATCACTCATTTCTCATCTACTACATATATGTGCAGCCTAATCTATGGTAATAGAAAGTTGGTGGCTGAAAAACCAATATATATTTGCATTTTGAAGTATTGATGATAAAGTTTTTCTTGTACTTCTGTCCATAGAAGAATATACTCTATTTTAAGACTTAAAACATGAAGAGGAATTTCGACAGGTCTAGTATTTTGATCACTTTATCAATTCTTTCTTAATTATTCACCTTGGAAGTACAAGAGCCAAAAGAAGAGAATAAAATCCAAACTACATCTTAGTGAAGTTGATAGTTAAGAAGTCTAAGTCTATGTGTATGCTGTTCTCCAGGGGCATCCTCCGAATCAAAAAAATCAAGTAGTACAGGCATTATTATTGGAGCAGCAGTTGGTGGTTCTGTCATTGCAATTATAGCACTAATCATTGGAGTTTATGCTTTCCGGCAAAAGAAAAGAGCTGAAGATGCTGCAAAGAGGAGCGATCCTTTTGGTAAGATTTGGAACTATCTAATCAGACCATTTACTTATTACCTCATCTTATGGTGGTTGATTGCTATCTTTCTTCTTAATGCAGCATCCTGGGACGAGAATAAACATAGTGGTGCTGTTCCACAGTTGACAGGAGCTAGATTTTTCTCATTTGAGGAGCTCAAAAAATGGACCAATAATTTTTCAGAAACCAACGATATTGGTTGTGGTGGTTATGGAAAGGTTAGCTTTTATTGAACATGCGCAACCCCCTCCCCTCCACCGTCATCATAATTGAAAATATCAAAGTTTGTTTGAACCAGCTTCTCTCTCCAATGAAAGAATTTCTTGGACTACAATTGGAACTGTAATGAGTTTTTAAACTATAGAAGTGTGTCTCTACAGGTTTACAGAGGAACTCTTCCAAATGGAGAATTGGTTGCAATTAAAAGAGCTCTACAAGGGTCTATGCAGGGTGCACATGAGTTCAAAACTGAGATAGAGCTTCTCTCAAGGGTTCATCACAAGAATGTCGTTGGCCTTGCTGGATTTTGTTTCGATCAAGCTGAACAGATGCTTGTGTACGAGTATATTCCTAATGGCACCTTAAAAGACGGTCTTTCAGGTATATGTTGGTCCCTTCTTATTTATTCATTGAAGCTAGCTCCTTCTAACTTGATCAAAACAGAAATGTACATGTCGAAAATGTAATGAAATTTGCACTTGTAGGCAAGACTGGAATCAGGTTAGATTGGATGAGGAGACTGAGGATAGCCGTTGGAGCAGCCAGAGGTTTGCAGTATTTGCATGACCTTGTCAATCCTCCCATCATACACAGGGACATCAAATCCAACAATATTTTGCTGGATGATCGCCTAAACGCAAGAGTTGCTGATTTTGGCCTGTCCAAGCTTCTAGGTGACTCTGATAGGGGTCACATTACCACTCAAGTCAAAGGAACAATGGTGAGTACAGATTCTATTAACGCCTTCCTGAACTTGTTTCGTGTTTAGAATATTATAGACCTGTATCCCTCAAATTTCTGATGTCCAGAAAGTTCAGAAATTTAATCATGTGTCCATAGTTTCTAGTCAAGTAATAACCATTACAAACACTATCTCATTGTCTAATAAATTAACAGGTACATTATTTACCTCATAATAATGTCATTTTGATGGATTTATCAGGGATACATGGATCCTGAATATTACATGACAAACCAGCTGACTGAGAAGAGTGATGTTTATAGCTTCGGAGTGGTGCTGCTTGAAATAGTTACAGGAAAAGTACCTATTGAAAAAGGAAGATATATTGTCAGGGAAGTGAAGAGTGCAATGGACAAATCAAAAGACATGTATAACCTTCAAGACATTTTGGATCCTGCAGTTCGCGCAGGTGCAACTCCTAGAAGCTTAGAGAAGTTTGTGGATTTAGCACTCAAATGTGTTGAAGAAGAAGGAGCCAACAGACCTTCAATGAATGAAGTGGTGAAAGAGATTGAAAATATCATGGAGATCGCGGGACTGAACCCGAATGCAGACTCTGCATCTTCTTCAGCAACCTATGAAGGACCAAACAAAGGCATGAACCATCCATATACTGATGAAAGTCTCTTTGTCTATAGTGGAGCATATCCTAATTCAAAGGTAGAGCCACAGTAAGATCAGTGTTTTTGTGGTTTTTCTTAGCTTGTGGAATTAAGATTGACACATAATATGCTTTGGCCTGTTATGTGAGTACAAATTTGAGAGAATGCAGAATGATTCAACTAATTTTGTCTTTGGAGTAAATTATTGTACAACAGAGAAGATACTGATTTTTCTTTTTTTGGAAACATTTATTTTTACCTTCTGTAAAAAGTGTGTAAACTTTTTTCTGATATCAATTAGGATGATCATTTGTATATGAGAATTCACTTATTTTCATCCTAATATAAATTGTGCATTCAATGTTGTTGCAGCTATGCCAAAGTTTCTGCAATTATTTGTGAAAAGTTGACATGAGATCAATTGTACATTTTTATCTTATTATAACAGCCTCTCACCTAATTGTGGCAGAAATGTTTTCCAACTCTATTTTGATGTTCTTTTTACAAGAGATGTTCTTTTTTACCCGTTACAATTTAAATAAAAGAAAATGATCTTTCCAGATATTTTATGAGTAAAATTGAAAGATCTTTATAAAAAATAAAATAATACAAAACCAATTTTTTTTTGTAAGAAGCCTAAAAACAATTCTCCCGCTAGTAATAGGGAAGGGGTTCAATTGAGTATTCTTGGGAAAAAGGTCTGAAATATATCCAAACTTTGACTGAAATTGTTGTAACGATACCAAACTTTGAAAATGACCTTTTACCCCCTACACTATTTAATAGTGTATTTTAAAGGTATATACGTGCCCACCTGGACATCATAAATATTGTATAATTATAAATAGTAACGTGTCCACGTGGGCACATATATACCTTTAAAATACACTATTAAATAGTGCAGGGGATAAAAGGTCCTCCATAAAGTTTGGTATCGTAACAACAATTTCGGCCAAAATTGAAGTATTTTTCAGACCCTTTTCCCAATATTCTTTGTGAAAATTTTATAGAATATGAAAGGATAAAAATATTTTTTTTAAAATTACATTGGGAAAGCAAACACAATTGGCATTTCAATAAGGTATCGGAAAACAAAAAAGAAAGAAGTTTTCAAACATGTTTTAAAATACTAGTTCTGGGAACGTGCGCGACACGTTTATTATTTACTGTCATACGAATTTGTATAGGCCTAACCAGTGGCGGACCCATAATTTTCGTTCAGGGGGTTCGAAAAATAAAAGTATAAACATGTAAATAAGCCAACAAAACAAAATTTCAAGGAAGTAGTAGTATATAGTTTATATGTACAAAAAGTTAGTTTCGTTACAAGAAACCCAAAACTAACATGAGTGATTACAGTGAAACAAAAAGTTAGTCTTTTACAATATGTCAATCTAGAACTACGATGCTAAGTAGAGCAAAAAATGGTGCTAACTAGAACAAAAAAATTAGCACTTCATAATGTCTCACTCTAGGACTAGAGTGCTAACTACAAACTCCAAAAAGAGGTCAGTGCTAATACTTCTCAAGCACGTTCAATACTATTCGACGAGGTTTCATTGCTTGAAAAGATAAATAATATCATCCGTTGAAACATCATTAAACACTTCGTTTTCCATAAAAGGAACCATGCAACCACTCAAGAAGTCACCATTCATTCTTTTGGGTTTAATATTTGACTTTTGAGTGTTGGGAAGAACTAAGGAAGTGATTTAGGGATTTGGGAAGTGAAAAAGTTATTAGCCTTTAGGAATGGGAGTATGGGACCCTTGAATTCTTTTGGGTTTAACACCACATTTTAGCATGTTTTATAAAAAAAAAAAACTAAACAAATCGTGAAAATCGGAACTGGAACTTAAAAAAAAAAAACTGAAACTGAAAAAGTTAAAAATAAAATGCTAACCCAGGGATTTGAACCCTGGATGTCACACTTAATTTCGTAGGGAGCTGCCGCTGGGATATCTCTTTCACCTTGTCATTGAGGGGGTTCAAAATATATATATCCACATAAATCCATAAAATTTACCTTCTATATACCGTGTAATTTTTTATCGAGGGGTTTCGGGTGAACCCCCTGGATGACACGTGGGTGCGCCCCCTGGGCCTAATCTAACGTTGATAATTATCAATCACATTGTTCTTTTATATATGTTGTTCTATGCAAATATAACAGTGTCAATTAATTCTTTTCATTTAATTTGGTTATTTATTTGCAAAATAAAAAATGTTGAAAAATATAAAACTACTTAAGATAATATAGCATATAGTATGTGATGTAGTGATGAACTCTTACTCTAAATTTAAGAAATGGACGTAAACATATCTAACAAAATTAATAAAGACAAAGAATAATATATATTTACCATGTTAATGAGGAAAAAAATGACCAATAAATTGATTTTACATAAATTTATAAGTGGACTAATATTTTCCTTTCACTTTATATAAGAGATCATCAATAAAATCTATTAAAAGACGAAAATAATTGCAACCCAAAAAAATTATCATAAAATACAAAATCAGTAAATAAAGTGGAAATATATATACACACAAAAAGAAGGATCTTTAGAGCAAGATAACTAAGGAACATAAGTAAAAAAAAGACACAAATATTGATTAATCCACCCTGAAAGAAGTTTCATCATATGAATCAAAAAATAATTAAGAATATTTAAACATAAATTATGTAATTGTTTTTGGCATGTTCCTCATACTCAAATAAAGGCATTATCAAAATCGAAAGAAGGACCATAATGTGTTTTGCCTCCAACATTTCCACGATGAAGCAATATAATTCTTAAACCAAAACTCAATATTGTTTTGTAACTGAAATCCAAAAATAGAAAATGGGCGATGAATGCATGACGATGAAAAGCTTGTAGAAGCTGCATAAGTTGTGAATATAGAACAAATAAGATGATTTTTACTTTGAGTTTGATAGATCATTTGACTATGCGATTGAATAGTATAAATTTTTATGTTCAAATTTATAGAATCCTATAGAGTACATGAAAAGGCATGATATTAATTCCATGGAAGATGAGAGGAATTAAACATTTTAATTGAACTTATTATAGGTAATAACTAAGAAACTAAAACTTTCAATAAATGTGGCAATATGGAACAACTTTCTACAATCATATTCAATGTATATTGTTCAGAAGTCTATTAATTTAATTTTAATGAAAAACATATTTTTATCTCCAATGTTTGATGAGTATGATTAATTTTTATATATATATATATATTAAATGTAATTATCTTTTTAAACTTTTCAACTTTTAAAATTAAGAGTAATTAAAACTATATAATAAATTAGAAATTTATTTACTAATATTTAATTAATTATATGATGATTTAGTGTAGGGGCCACTTTTATAATTTTCATACATTTAATCTTCTTATTCTCATTTCTTAATCTTGACCTTTCAAATTTCTCACACAAATAATAAAAGACAACAAATGAGTAATTATTCCTTAAAGACAAGAAATTAAAGTAGATGCATGTATCTTTTAAGGTTAAATTTTATGCTCTATCTTTTTATAATTATTTTACTAGTAATTGACCTTTCAAATTTCCATGTGACTTTTCATATATATATAATTATCTTTTTAAACTTTTCAACTTTTAAATTAAGACTATGTAATAAATTAGAAATTTATTTACTAATATTTAATTAACTAGTAAAATAATCCGCGCCTAGCGTGGAAATTTAATATCACGAAATTTATAAAATAATATTTAAAACCTATAAGTTACTAAAACTAAAACATTATATTATCTTACATACAAGATTACGTAGTAACAAACATTAAAAATGTAAAGGAAGATGATAATTATAACATCTTATCATTTATCCTTCAGTCAATCATCTTTTTATAATTTATCCTTTTGTTGCCAAGAAGTGTTACTATTTGATATTTTTGGGGAATCAAATGATCATCAATCAACGATATTAAATTTTCTAATAAATAAATAATCATTGGTGAAGGGATAAATAATTTTTAAAAGACTGATAAAAGTGAACAAATATTCTAATTCTAACGTGTAGAAAGTTCAGTCATACTGTTTGCTTTACATATATCATTTTAAATTTCCCAATTTAAATGTATCATAAGTAATTATTAAAATAAAAAATTAAAGGGAGAATGTATCATAGGACAATAATTCAACTTATTATATATACTTGAAAGGGAAAATATTAATATTAAGTTTATTTGGGTGTTTTTTTAAAATCAACATACCAGAGTGATGAAGTTCAATTTGAAACTACAATCAGTAGAGAAAATTTGCGTGAATACTCAATTAACATGTGTTATTTAATATGTACTAACAAATACTTATAACAATAACTTTGCAGAAACATAAACAACAAAGTATAAAACAAACATACTAGGATCTGTAATAATATAATGAAAGAGAAAGGAAAAAATCGAGCCCATTGAATGCACAATGTCCCCTTTAGGAGATTATTTCCCTCTAGTACCCGAGGTTTAAAGGAATAAATTCTCTCAAAATAGAACGATTCTATTTAGTAGTGTGTTGATACAAAAATAATATTTAATTGTGCAAAAGAAGAAGTTCAGAATTTTCGTTGTTTTAAAATGAGATGAAATCCCTCTATTTATAGAAAATAAAGGATAGTGTGAACAAATATTTATTGTGCCTTATCGGGAAGATCACAATTCTTTGGAAAAGTTACAACCCTTTGCAAATGGCACAACCTTTCATAAAAGTCACAACTGAAAAAGTTACAACTCTTCGCAAAGGGCACAACCTTTCAGAAAAGTCACAACTTTTCATAAAAGTCGCAACTCTTCATAAAAGTCGCAACTCTTCATAAAAGTCACAACTTTTCGTAAAAGTCACAACTCTTCATAAAAGTTACTCCCTCCGTCCCATTTTATATGGCACCATTTTCTTTTTGGTCAGTCCAAAAAAAAAATTGTCATATTTCCTTATATGGTAAGTATTTAAAAGTACAATTTCTCTTTTACCCTTGTTGGTCTCACTTAATCTTAAAAATAGTACTCCAATACATTTATAAGGAGAGAGAAAAGTGAGTCTACTTTTTAAAGGACAATTTGGTAAACATTTCAAAATCTTCATTTATTTCTTAAACTCCGTGTCCGATCAAATGTTGCCACATAAAATGGGACGGAGGGAGTACATCTTTTCATGAAAGAGAAAGACTATTTTTGGAAATAAATAAATTTAAAAAGAAATTAGAGCTTGTAGTGGTGCCATGTAGGCGGACCTAGGATTCTCTTCTATATAAATATATGATTAAATTATGATTTAGTGTAGAGGCAAAATAGTAATCTAACTTTTATCTCTCTTGTGAATAAGATTTGCTGATGTACCATTATTTCAAACTCCATTTGCGAGATTATAAGCTGATGAATCCAGGGTACAGTAATCAAGGTTATTATGTAGTAATAAGTTGGAATTTCAACTTTGATACAAGGTATGATCTCACTTTCAACTTAAATAGGGTTCATCAATCATGGCGTTCAACTTCCGTAAAGCGTGTGGAAGATTATTCAACTGCCCCTCTTGACATTAACTAGTTGACAATGACCCTTAAATTTAATTTTCCTAAAACAAGAATTTTTACCTTTTAATTTCCATAAAAAAAAACTAGACTTTATCTAATTATCATGAGATTTTTCTATTTAGGATTATCACCCAATATGGAGAATTATTCAATATTTGATTGATGCCTGTGTGAAGAAGGTCTTTTATTTATTTGTCAAATTGGGTGTGGGGGGAGAGATATTACAAGGTGAGAATCGAACCCTCACCGGTGAAAGTTTAAGAGAGAATAGGGTTATACACATTTCAAGCTGAAAGAGTAATGTTTGTCTCTGACAAAACAAGTCACGGTTATTTTAGGAATTTTCAATAAATTCTCTTATTTTTGAACTACGAACTTTTTATATGTTCTCTCTGTTCAAGAGCTTCTCCTTTCGAGGAACCACCAAATGAGTTTTGTGTTTTATACTATAGCTGATCAGTCCATTACGGCATTCTCCTCTTGATCACCGGATATTGATAGAAAAACAGTCACACCAAAATAAAAGCCTCCTCGGATCGACCCTAACTTCCATTATTGAGCTAAAGAAGTTCCCTAGCCCTTCAAGTTTACATGCGGATCTCTCTATGATGGCATTCTTCTTCCTCTCCAACTTTATGATATTATCCTTGCTAGTTTGATCTCTCGAATTAAAATTTCTGATTGGATTGGTTATTAGTTAGTCTACTATACATATTATAGAGAAGAATATATGTTCATCCGGACATTGAGAAGGAAATCTATTATGTTTAAGTATATAAACTACAAAAAATTAGCAGGTTGATATGCTCAGTTATCAGGGAAAAAGAAGGTTAAAGGTATATATGTGAACATGACAATGAAAAAAAACGATAACGTGCATGCTACTATGCTAGGAGAAATATATTTTGAAGTACAATACATAGTATTGTGTCACTGTGATACAATTTATGATCTAAAGGACAAAAGAAGAAGGATACTATCTAAATAAGAAAAGTAGTAATGTTGTAAAGAGAAAAAAATACAAAACGAGGTAATAGAAAAAAATGACCCATTTATTGTTCTCTGAAGAAGTACTTTGACCCGCCCTGCATTATCCTACCGCATTAAGAGTTTGCCCTGCCCCGCCCCAATTGCCAGTTGAAAAGTCTCTATTTTGAAAATTTAGAGAGTGAGTTAGCTAAATGAAACAATCCCTCATTCAACTCCTTTACAAGTAAATGCATCAGATAGCTGTCATTGATAGGCAGAACTTGAAAAGGGATTTGAAGTTGAAGTTGTCTTCTTGATTTTAATTTGTGAAGTTGATCACATGGTAGTTTCTCTGGCAATGACGCCGCAAATTCTAGTCTATTTTCTGGTTGTTCTGATCCATGTTCGGTCAATAGCAGCATGGACTAATCCTGTTGATGGTAAGTTGCTTTTGTTCTTCTGTATCAAATGCTTCTTAACCAGTGTACACTAATATTTGATTGTCTGTGAGTACTAGTGTTCAAATCTTAGTTTTCCTTTTTGTAATCATATGAAGAACTTGTCTCTTAAAAAAAGTAATAAATAATCCAAAGATTATGGAAAATATTCAATAATCTTGAGGGAACATTATATTAAACATTTCCTGCTCTCTTCTAGATATGGTCAACTAAGTGTTCTAGTATAGAAGAACTGATTCAATATTTTATACAGCTGCTGTTTTAAAGTCTCTCACGAATTATTGGTATGGTCCTTCCGATTGGAATGGAGCAGATCCCTGTGGGAGTAGTTGGGAAGGAGTTGGATGCAGAAATTCACGAGTGATTTCTATGTAAGAATTCGACGTGTATCCCTTTGTCAACTGCTTAAAATTACAGAAATCATATGGTTGATGCCATCTTTCTCAATTTCAGAACATTGTCGAGTATACGTTTGAAAGGTCAGCTATCTGAAGACATCCAAGGATTATCTGAACTGGAGACTTTGTAGGTTTTCCTTTAACATTTCATGTTTCTCCTGCACACCCTTTTTTCTTATGACTGAGCAATACTTTGGGATAATTTTTCAATTCTAATTATTGACTGTGTCTTATAGGGATCTATCATATAACAAAGATTTGACAGGATCTCTTCCTCAGTCTATTGGAAGATTGACAAAGCTATCAAATTTGTCAGTGAATGTGAATAATCATCGCTCAAGTATTCACAAACCAGCTAATCTCGTGATAATATGCTGATATTTTCTTAATTTTATGACAGGATCCTTGTTGGTTGTGGATTTTCCGGACCAATACCAGACTCAATAGGAAATCTGACGCGGCTGGCTTTTCTGTAAGCATTCTGTGGAACTCTTTGTACTTTGAACGCGCGACCAGTACGTGACATATTTTACCAGAACTCCAAAGGTCATATATGAGCTTCTTAAAATGGTTAACGTAATGTGTGGCTTTTGGTGCTAGCTGTACTCAAATTTTGGTCCATCTCCAGGATAGGCAATGCAGTTCAGTTCATGAGGAGTTTAATCCATGCTGCTATACTTGTGTTTTATACGTTATCAAAATCTGAATAGTGTTGTTTGTACCATATCTACCTGTATATGATTTCTTTCAATCCTTCTTCTGGTATATGCTCTAAAACAGCCCCATTCTGTATTATGCAGATCTTTGAACTCTAACCAATTTACTGGAAGAATACCTGCTACCATTGGCTATCTGACAGAGCTTCATTGGCTCGATTTATCTGACAATCAGATAGAAGGAAACATTCCAGTCTCTAGTGGGAGCAACCCTGGTCTTGATATGCTTGTTAACACTAAACGCTTGTACGCATCTCCTTTTTCTTGATGTTGTTTTGTCTCTCAGCTGCATTTTCTAAGATTATTTACATTTCTTCAGTGACTTTGGGAAGAATCAGCTATCCGGTGAAATTCCAGCTCCTCTTTTCCATTCTAATATGACTCTGACACATCTGTAAGTTCCATCGAATTGGAGAATGGAGTGAATGAATAATTTTGTCCGTAAATATTGGAGACCTCACTAGTAGTTGAGCTTGCCTTTTGATATTCTTGTTAGTGCATGTTTTTACTTCTGAGAGTAGTCATGTGAAAGAAGCTTGATAATTATATCACAAACAACTTTCCTTTACGGTTTCCTCATGCTTGTATATTCCAACTTGTAGGCTAGTTGAGAACAACAAGTTTACCGGGGTAATCCCAGATACATTAGGATTTGTCCAGACGATGGAAGTGCTGTAAGTATTGCTATCTTGTGCTTTCTCTTTATCATCAAGTAAAGTTGCTTTCTGAATTGTTTCTGCTATTGCAATAGTCGTCTTGACAGGAATTCATTCAGTGGATCTGTACCACAAAATCTCAACAATCTCATACATGTCAATGTTCTGTAAGTAGAAAATGAAACAATTTTCTGAATCTTGATTTTTTGAAGTATTATATTTTGACCATGTATTACAGCCACATATCAAACAACAATCTGAATGGCCTTTTGCCGAATCTCACTGGCATGAATGGCCTCAACTACTTGTAAGTTGCTTATCCTAAGTTTTGTACCTTTGAGTTTATAATCCATCATATAATTGCTCAACATAGTACTACAAATATTTCTCCCCAATCATGGGCACTTATTTTTTCAGGGACATGAGCAGTAATGCATTTAATGCATCAGATTTTCCTTCATGGATCCCAAGCCTGCAATCATTAACAACATTGTACGCTACTATGCTTTGTCTCTCGTTTTTTTTGTATGTGTATTTGTGTATGCGTGACCATGAGCAGGTTCACAAGTGCATGTGCATACTATGCTAGTGTATATTCCTGCGTCCATTTGAATATGGACGGATTTCCATTTTTTTCCTCTTTCTTATGGATTCAATTCCTAGAAATTCTTTTTAACCTTATGAATGACCTTGCATTGACAGGGTAATGGAAAACACAGGGCTTCAGGGATCAGTTCCAGCTAGCCTTTTCAGCCTACACCAGTTGCAGACAGTGTAAGTGTCCCTTTTACTTTGTGTCATTTTTGTATAAACTATAGATTGAGTATCTGAAGCTGAATTTATCTTAACTGAAATTTCCTAACTCTGTATAATGCTGATATTCATTGACAATGTGCTCATTGCTTTCAGCATCTTGAGTAATAACAAACTCAACGGCTCACTTGAAATTGAATCCACATATAGCAACCAGTTGCAGCTCATTGATGTGCAAGATAATCTTATCGAATCATTTACTCAAAGACCAGCGTATCCCTTTCAGATAATGTAAGCTCTATTTCATGATTCTTCAAGCCATAGAACCTCCAAGTTGACAAGAAACACCATACGTTGGACAGTTCTTTAGCCTAGCTTATAGTGACATATGATTATTCTATACTAAACTTGACTATATATTTTTTATTAATTCATTTCTTACTTTATCCTATGCAGGCTTGAACGCAATCCTTTCTGCAACGAAGGAGGAGAAGGGACAGAAACATACTGTATCGAAACTCAACAAACTGAGACATATTCAACCCCACTACAGAATTGCTTGGCAATTGAGTGCAGCTCTAATCAAGTTTCTAGTCCTGCCTGTAAATGTGCTTTTCCATATATAGGCAACCTAATCTTCAGAGCTCCTTCCTTTTTAAACTTGGGAAATATAACTACTTATGAGACTCTTGAAAAGTCTTTGATACTTTTCTTCCAAGAACGTCAACTGCCGGTGGAATCAGTTTCCCTCCATAACCCAACAATAGATTCAGATGACTACTACCTTGTAATACATCTGCAAGTTTTTCCTTCTAGCCAAGATTCTTACAATGCAACTGGAGTTGCCGGAATAGGTTTTGTGCTTAGTAATCAGATTTTCAAGCCCCCGTCTTCCTTTGGACTTTATGTCTTCATTAATGAAGGCTATAAATACCTCGCTGGTAATAGAAATATTTCCTTCTCCTTATTGTTACTCATTTCTCATCTCCAACATATTACAGAAAGTTTGTATATATATATATATATGAAGTCTGAGTCTGTGTATGCTGTTTTGGCAGAGACATCCACCGGATCAAAAAAATCAAGTAGTACAGGCATTATCATTGGAGTCACAGTTGGTGGTTCTGTCCTTGCAATTTTAGCACTAATCATTGGTATTTACGCTTTCCGGCAAAAGAAAAGAGCTGAAGATGCTGCAAAGAGGAGTGATCCTTTTGGTAAGAGTTGGAACTATCTATTAGACCATTTACCTATTACTTCATCTTACGGTGATTGTTGCTATCTTTCTTCTTAATGTAGCGTCCTGGAACTCAAATAAACATAGTGGTGCTGTTCCACAGCTGACAGGAGCTAGATTTTTCTCATTTGAGGAGCTCAAAAAATGGACCAACAATTTTTCAGAAACCAACGATATTGGTTGTGGTGGTTATGGAAAGGTTAGTTTTTATTGAACATGGGCAACCCCCCTCCCCTCCACCGTCATCATAACTGAAAATATCAGTATATCAAGAAGTTTGTTTGAACCAGCTTCTCTCTCCAATGAAAGAAACAATTGGAACTGTAACGAGTTTTTAAACTGTAGAAGTGTGTCTCCACAGGTTTACAGAGGGACTCTTCCGAATGGAGAATTAGTTGCAATTAAAAGAGCTCTACAAGGGTCTGCGCAGGGTGCACGTGAGTTCAAATCTGAGATAGAGCTTCTCTCAAGGATTCATCACAAGAATGTCGTTGGCCTTGCTGGCTTTTGTTTCGATCGAGCTGAACAGATGCTGGTGTACGAGTATATTCCTAATGGCACCTTAAAAGACGGTCTTTCAGGTATATATTGATCCCTTCTTATTGATTCATTGAAACTAACTCCTTTTAACTTGACCAAAATGGAAATGTAATGAAATTTGTACTTGTAGGTAAGACTGGGATCAGGTTAGATTGGATGAGGAGACTGAATATAGCCATTGGAGCAGCCAGAGGTTTGCAGTATTTGCATGACCTTGTCAGTCCCCCCATCATACACAGGGACATCAAGTCCAACAATATTTTGCTGGATGGTAACCTAAACGCAAAAGTTTCTGATTTTGGCCTGTCCAGGTTTCTAGGTGAAAGGGGTCACATTACCACTCAAGTCAAAGGAACAATGGTGAGTAAAGATTCTATAAACGCCTGCCTGAACTTGTTTCATTTTAGAATATTGTATGCTTGTATCCCTCAAATTTCTTATGTCCAGAAAGTTCAGAAATTTAATGTGTCAATAATTTCTAGTCCAGTAATAACCATTACAAACACTATTTCATTGTCTAGTAAGAACACCTGAAGCTCCTCCTATCTCATCGACCACCCTTCCCTCCACTAAAAATGAGTAAATAAATGAGTAGGAACAGGAAAATATGAAAACGTTTTATTTATTTTTTGCATATTCTCTCAAGGTAAGGGACTTGTAGGTAATGATGCTTCAAACACCAAATTCAAGGAGAAATACTACCTTAATTAGGAAACAAATGAGTTATCGCCCATATAGAAGCTACAAGCAGATAGAAGCTTTTTAACGTTCATATAATGTGATCTTTCCATGTATGAAAGGAAACAAGTTGAGATGTTGCAGAAAAATGTGTCAGTAATCTTTTTGATGGTTGCCTTTTATTTATTAGGGATACATGGATCCTGAATATTACATGACAAACCAGTTGACAGAGAAGAGTGATGTTTTTAGCTTTGGAGTGGTACTGCTTGAGATAGTTACAGGAAAAGTTCCTATTGATAAAGGAAGATACATTGTCAAGGAAGTGAAGGATGCAATGGACATGACAAAAGATTTGTATAACCTTCATGAATTTTTGGATCCTGTAGTTCGTTCGGGTGCAACTCCTAGAAGCTTAGAGAAGCTTGTGGATCTAGCACTCAAGTGTGTTGAAGAAGGAGGAGTCAATCGCCCTAAAATGAGTGAAGTGGTGAAACAGATTGAAAATATTATGGAGATCGAAAGACTGAGCCCCTATGCAGACTCTGCATCTACTTCAGCAACCTATGAAGGAGCAAACCATCCTTATACTGAAAGTCTCTTTGTCTATAGTGAAGCATAATTTTCTCATCTTGTATTTTTTCAATTGCATTACAAAAAAAGCACAAAACAAAACAAGAAAAGAAGGGGAAATAGTCACTTGTACTTGAATTAGAAGTAAAATTGCCATCATTTTAGGAACAGTCTGAAGATTCAGTAACTAAGTAGTTCAGGACATTGGTTTCTCTAGCAAAGCAGAGAAATACCACTCATTCTTATCGATCCCTCGGTCAAGCTTCATTCTACAATTCCACTTCAGCTCCAGCATAGGAACATAAGCTACAGTTAACTGTGATCACAGGCAAAAGAGTCCTCCTGGCTTTAGAACTCTGTATATGTCATATAGAGTGAACTCAAGCATGGATATCCAGGATCCAATTGTTTCAAGATATGAATAGAATGCACGATATCCAGAGTATTCTCGAAGAAAGGAAACCTCTGGGAGACGCCAATGTGCATTGATATCAATCCCCTGGATGCAATGAAGTTGTTGAATGGACCATCCAAATCTTGGAAGTTGTTACAATGGTTACATTCCTTTCCTTCATCCTAGTAACCGTACCGAGGAATTCTATCGCACTCCGTGCAGCTATGGTTATTGATCTGCAGACTCTACGCAAAGGTTCAAGCCAGATTGTAGGAAGTGAGCGATACGTTTTTGTTTTTATGAGAAGCTCGACGGAACCCACGATCCCAGTAGTAAGTTGTCGGCATATCGCGCGTAACTCTATCCGATTTAAATAGAGGTAGTGTAGATCAAAATATTAGGAATCAAAGCAAGGAAAGTATCATTGATGGAATGGGAAGAAGTAAGATGACCAGCTAGAAGTTTTTGTAATCCCAACAATAATTTCTATATAAAAAGAATCCGAAAAACCTGATGGTTTTAAAGGATAGGGGTTCAATTGTTCCCTGACGCCTGGTTGCCATAACTTGATCCTTAATTTAACATGTTACAGGATTATTGACTACTTCATGCATCTGTCTCATTATATGTGAAGGTGTTACTGTTGGGAGAGTCAAATAATTTATTTTACTATAGTTTTCTGATTTTTTTTAAAAATATTTTGAATTATTAGCTATGTTAACTTGTAATACTTTTCGTATTAATTTTAAATATGTTAAGTTTATTGAATCTATACCTAAAATCATAATCAATATGAATGTCACTTATTTTCCTACTTCCACTAAGAAAGTCATTTCCAAAACCTTATTTTTTTAGAAAAAATAATTTCCAAAATTTTTGACCAATAAACATTAATAAAAAAAAAAAAGAAGAGAATTTTCTTGATATCTTTTTCTCAATAAATTCTTTCCAAAATATCAATAGCATATATATATCAATATAAAAAAAATTTACTCTTAGATAGGGCTACTTGCCAAATTCCCTTTCTTTGGACAACCAATGTGAGTAATGAGTGAACCCACCTCATTAAGACCAACATATCTACCTTAGTCAACACAATGGACCCAGGCCCTTGCATCGGATGATCATAAAAAAAATCAATATTAAAGTCACAATAAATGATAGGGAACTTACATATTTGGCCGCTCACCCAAAAATAAAAATCCGCATATAAAAATATCTTATATATATATTTTCTTTTCGTTCATTCTTACTGGTTCATGTTTGACTTGACATACCATTTAAGATAATTCTATATTCAAGAGGACTCGAGCCTAAGACCTCTGGTTAATTTTTACTTTAAAAAAAAAACTAGGATGGACTATTTTTTCATCTTAGAAGAGACAAAATCATTCAAAGAGTACTGTACAAGTTATTTATATGGGGTCCAATTAATGCATGATGCAAGTTGAAACATAACCTTACATAAAGGGTACTGTGTTTTTTAACCCCTACAAGGGTGTCTCTGTTTTCGTGGACTTAGAATGTTCACTACTTACTACAGCAGTACTCCCTCCGTCCACTATTGTTTGTCATGGTTTCTATTTTTAGAGTCAAACTATAAGAACTTTGACTAACATTTTAAGATGTATTTTTTCATCATATTGATATGCAAAAAATTGCAATTTATAGTACTTTTCATATAGTTTTTGAATATCTATTTTTTTTGTTTAAAATATCGAATTAATATAATTTAATTTAACTTTGAAAATTAGTCAAATTGACTTTCGAAAAGCGCAACATGACAAATAAAAGTGAACAGAGGGAGTAGTATTTAGAATGATTATGCTATCACGTCGTTTAATTGGTAACAAGTTATTTTATAATTATTAATTCCAAACAAGTTATTTCATTATTACGTATATGGAATAATTTATCTTATTACTAAGATATAAATGGTGAGATAAATAATCTCAGGATTATCTAATGCCTCCAATCAAACATACGGTAAAAAGTAATCCTACATTTTATTTCTAAAATTATTACATATCTTATACCTTATACCAAACGACTACTCAAGTTTACAGAGAGAGAAGACTTGTATACGTAGAGAGATATTATCCCCTTGCTGTTTAGAGAACAGTTTAATCCTCAAAACAAACCAAACACTTGTGCTTTCTCTTTCTTCCCATTAGTCTTTTTTTTCTCTCTTCATTTTAGTACACATATTGGCCCCTAAGAAGAAACTTAGGTTGCATGGTGGTGGATTTAAACAATGGTCCAAACAAGAACAATCCAACTGATCATCTTTTGTCTGCTTATTATTTCTATGCAAGTTTTGGTGCAGCTGGGAGCTTCAACAAATTCTGGTGACTGTAAGTCCTACTTATCACATCTCTTTTGTTGTTTTTTTACTCTATAATCATGAATTTAACTTGTATACACCATATCGCGAATGAAAAATAAAGTTATACTAGTACCTAGCACACTTTAACATGTTATATCGTAAGTTACTTATTGTAAATAGTTATTTTTTAGATGATCAAAGTTATGAAAGCAAATTGTTTTCATTTCTTTTCGTTTTTTTTT